>QODF01000050.1:3007541-3214256 GCA_024372805.1 Oostethus manadensis | reverse complement strand
TATATATATATATGTATGTATATGGGCCGCACGGTGGTTGAGTGTGGGTACCACATTGGCCTCACCGTCAGGAGGTTCAGGGTTTGAATCTCTGTTGGGCATCTCTGTGTGGAGTTTGCATGTTCCCCCGTGCGTGCTTGGGTTTTCTCCGGGTACTCCGGTTTCCTCCCACATTCCAAAAACATGCATCTTAGATTAATTGATTAATTCATTTTAATCTCACAATGTGCGACTGGCCAAAAAAGCCATCTGCCAAACTTGGGACATGTAGTACAGTGTGGTCATACCTACAGTGGTTAATAATACAAATAGTCAAGCGCTTAAGATCGCCTTATCACTTGTTTTGTAGAAAACCACAAGGTATCCCACCAGACGTCAATCAATTGTTGATGGTAGCATATATGTACAATATTGTCTAATCGCATTTATCAATATTGTCTGCATGACTGCCTGCTTACGGTTGCAGGATGCCAATACATACTATGGGCAGAAAGCGGTTAACAAACTTTGTATTGTACCTTTTGGTACATTGAATCTTGTGGTATTGATAAAGATGTGGACGGACTACTCCCAGCATTGCTTGTTTATTCAGTCAACTTGGATCACACACCCAACACTAAATGTTGCAATCCAATGTTGCACAAACTAGTCTGTTTGCCACATCAATTAATTCTGTTTTGGTGAAGAAAGAAGAAATCAAGAAGTTGAGATGTTGAGAAGTTGTTCTTGTTGCGGATGCCCTCCTCTCTCACCACTCCTTGCCGTCTACAGTTAAGGTATGATGTTTAATGTCCTTTTACATGTTCTTTTCATCATTATTTCACATTGTTTTCTGCATGTAAAGCTATAAATATTCTCTATAAGATATACGTTTTGTTAATATTTTTGTTGTGTGGAATTCATTGGATTCAACTTGCATTTCGGTTTTTGTCTGAGTGAGGTGAAACCACTGTGTTTCACTCGATGTGTAGAACGTAGATTTTATACATGTATATACTGTATATGTATGTATATGTATATATGTGTGTGTGTATATACACTATATAGTAGTGTTCAAAATAATAGCAGTGCATTGTGACTAACCAGATGAATCACTGTTATTAGTATATTTTTATTGTATTATTTATTTTTATTATTTATTTTATTATTTATTTTTATTATTTATTTTATTATTTTACACAGCAAACAAGTTACCACAACATGCAGTAGATTCCCCAGAAAACAAACAAGACCCAGCATTCATGATATGCACGCTCTTAAGGCTGTGCAATTGGACAATTATGTAGTTGAATGGGGGGTGTTAAAAAATAGCACTAAGGCATTCAATCAGCGATCAGTGATCAATTTGGTGAAAAAAGAGTTGTGAATCAGGTGATCCCTATTTAAAAACAAAAGACAACCTCTAAAATCGGATCGAAGAATAACCAGCCAATGATCAGATCTAGGATGATCAAAGACAGTCTGGAGTTACCTGTAAGTACAGTTAGAAGACGTCTGTGTGAAGCTAATCTATTTACAAGAATCCCCCGCAAAGTCCCAAAGTTAAAAAAAGGCATGTGCAGAAAAGGTGCCAAAGAACACATCAACTGGCTTAAAGACGAATGGAGGAACTTTGTGGACTGATGAGAGGAAAATTGTTCTTTTTGGGTACAAGGGCAGCAAACAGTTTGTGAGATGACTCCAAACTCTGAAATTAAGCCACAGCGCACAGTGAAGACAGTGAAGCATGGTGGTGCAAGCAGCTTAATCCGAGAACTTTGTTTGTTTTCTGGGAATCTACTGCACCTACTGGTAACTTGTTTGCATGTAGCCAAAGGGATTAATCTGATTAGTCATTATTTTGAACACTACTGTGTGTGTATGTATATACAGTGTGTATACAGAATATATATACATATATGTAATATATGTGTAATGTAAATGTAGCTGCAACAGGCGCACAAGCCAGAAGTCTCATTGTGCCGGTCCCAAGCCCGGATAAATGCAGACGGTTGTATCAGGAAGGGCATCCGATGTAAAACTTTTGCCAAACCAAAACATGCCAATCGAACATATGACTTCCGTACTGGATCGGTCGTGGTCGTTAACAAGGACCGCCACTGGTGCTCTTCATTGACAGGGTGGTGGTGGAAATTGGATTACTGTTGATTGAAGAAGGACAGGAGGAAGGTGTGTCCGTGGGAAGAGAGAGAAGAGGAATGCCAAGAGTCTAGGACTGAGAGTAGGGACTTTTAATGTTGGAACTATGACAGGAAAAGGTAGAGATAGTTGACATTATGAAGAAGGTAGACATATGTGCGTCCAGGAGAACCAGGTGAAAAGCTAGAAAAGCCAGAATCTTAGGAGTAGGGTTTAAGATGTTCTTTCATGGCATAGATAAGAAGAGCAATGGAATAGGAGTTATTTTGAAGGAGGAGTTTGCTAGAAGTGTCCTGGAGGTAAAAAGAGTATCAGATCGAGTGGTGAGCCTGAAGCTAGAAATCAAGGGTGTGATATTCATTGTTGTTAGTGGGTATGCTCAACAGGTAGGATGTGAGATGGAGGAGACAGAGAAATTCTGGTATTACCGTGATGAAATGATGCAGAACATCCCTAGATGTGAGAGAGATATCATTGGTGCAGACTTCAATGGACATGTTAGTGCAGGATGATGAGGAAGTGATGGGCAGGTTTGGTATCCGGGAGAGGAACACCAAAGGACAGATGGTGGTCGACTTTGCAAAAAGAATGGAAATGGCTGTAGTGAATACTTTCTTCCCAAAAAAGACAGGAACAGGAAGATGGAGCACACAGGTAGACTACATCTTGTTAATAAAGGTGTAACTTGAAAGAGTTTAGTGACTGCAAAGCAGTGGTAGGTGAGAGTGTAGTCAGATAGCACAGGATGGTGGTCTGTAGGATGACTCTAGTTTTGAGGAAGATGAAGAGGGTAAAGGCAGAGCAGATGATGAAATGGTGGAAGCTGAAAAAGTGTGTTGCGTGACTTTTAGGAAGGAGTTGGAAAATGCTATAGGTGGTCAGGGGGTGCTTCCAGATGACTGGACAACTACAGCTACTGTGATCAGGGAGACAAGTAGGAGAGTACTTGGTGTGTCATCTGGAAGGAAAGTAGATAGGGAGACTTGGTGGTGGAATGAGGAGGTGCAGGAGTGTATACAGAGTAAGAGGTTAGCTAAGAAGAAGTGGGACACTGAGAGGACTGACAACAGTAGACAGGAGTACAGAGAGATGCAATGTAAGGTGAAAGTAAAGCTGGTAAAGGCCAAACAAGGGGCTTATGATGACTTGTATGCTAGGTTGGACAACAAAAAGGGAGAGAACGATCTATACAGGTTGGCAAGGCAGAGGGACAGAGATGGGAAGGACGTGCATCAGGTTAGTGTGATGAAGGATAGGGATGGAAAAAGGGAACATGGAAAGAGTACTTTGAAACTTTGAAGAGTCGATGAATGGAAAATGAGAGAGAACGAAGAGTAGAAGAGGTGACTGTTGTGGACCAGGAAGTAGCAAATATAAGTAAGGAAGAAGTTAGGAAGGCACTGTAGAGGATGGATAGGCACTCGGTCCTGATGATATACCTGTGGAGGCATGGGAGTGTCTAGGTGAGGTGGCAGTAGAGTTCCTGACTGGGTTGTTTAACAGGATCTTAGATAGTGAGAAGATGCCTGAGGAATGGAGAAGTGTGCCGGTGTCCATTTTTAGGAACAATGAACAATGAAGCTTGAGGGGTGGAGGTTTGCCATGAATCGGTGTTGTCATGCAACTTTTAAGCGACTTTAGATGACTGACACCCTGAGAACTATATTTGATTGTTCCAAATTAAGCCTATCCAAAGAGCAGGAGGGACACATTAAAAGAAACAGGCCTGACCAGGTTTCTGTTCTCAGGCATGAATTGTTTAGGGTGTCACTGCCTTGTGTCACAAGACCTCGCGTGATTTAAACATGACAATATTCCAACATGGGTTGGGAGTGGGCCGCACGGTGGCTGAGTGGTTAGCACATTGGCCACACAGTCTGGAGATCTGGAAGACCTGGGTTCAAATCTCCGTTGGGCATCTCTGTGTGGAGTTTGCATGTTCTCCCCGTGCGTGTGTGGGTTTTCTCCGGGTACTCCGGTTTCCTCCCACATTCCAAAAACATGCATGTTAGTTTTATTGGTGACTCTAAATTGTCCATAGGTATGAATGTGAGTGTGAATGTTTGTTTGTCTATATGTGCCCTGCGATTGACTGGCGACCAGTCCAGGGTGTACCCCGCCTCTCGCCCAAAGCCAGCTGGGATAGGCTCCAGCATCCCCGTGACCCTAATGAGGATAAGCGGTATAGAAAATGGATGGATGGATGGATGGGTTGGGAGTGGCTCAGGAAGTAGAACAGGTTGTCCAGATTGTTTGATCGTCACTCCCTCCAACCAGTGACCTCTGCTGTGTCCCTGGGCAAGACGCTTCACCCGCCTTGCCTTTGGCGCTTCCCACACTGGCGCATGATTGTGATCGAATGTTTGGTGGTGGACGGCGAGGCCGTAGGCGCAAATTGGCTGCCATGTTTCTGTCAGGCTACAGCTGTGTCTACAGATGTAGATAACCACCACGAGAGCTTCGAGTACCTTGAAAATCCAATCCATTATTATTAATATGCAAAGAAGTTAGATATTTTAAAAAAAAAAGCCTGCAAGTCAACAACAATCCAGAAGACATTTACATTCCAAGTTTGATTGCAAAATCTATTTAGCCTAGAGAATCAGAAAGACTCCCCCCCCCCCTTTTCAAACGTCTCCTTGAAATCACAATACATGTATCCCTGCGTTGTATCCCTGCGTTCGCGGGTTAATCCGATTCATATGATTATATCTCATTAGCAACCCCTGGCCCACATTTATTTATTTATTTTTGGTATGTGAATGAAATTTTTTGGGGAAAAAAACACATCAAAATTTGATTGAAGATTTGCAGGCTATCTGTTGATCTGGAATTTACATATCTGGCTTCGTGGAAGAATCCAAGTGACAGAAGAAGGCGTTTTTACAAGGAGCTGAGCTCATAAAAAGCAGACAGGAGCAGGCACACGTACATACACACGCACACACACGCACACACACACACACACAAAGGTCCCTTGAAGGTAAGATTTTATTCAGTCGTCTTTACTGCTTACATTTTACAGGTAAACTACATTGCAAGTATGTTTTTGATGGCTTGCCGCATTTTTTACAATTTGTATTTATTTTTTTCTTTGCCCCTAAAGGTCTAGCTCCCTTAATCGATTCCAGCAAAGCTGCTGAAAATTACGACTTTTATTCTTGCAGAAAAAATTCATAATATTATAAAGGGGTTTTTTTCTCGCAAATTTACGACTTTATCGGTGTAGATTTACGGCCGTTTTCTCGAAATCTCCCATTATTTTAATACTCGGTTACAGTCGTTGGGCTTTAATTTGTGTGCATTCCCTTACATATCCACGCATTTCATTTATGGACAAAAAAAATAAAATAAATGTAGGGCAGGTTTGATTTTTGAATGAATTTAGTCACTTCTTCTATATTAAGACTAGTTTCCTGATTTGTATCTACTGTCTATGTAGGTAAGAACCTACATAACACATCATAATGTGTAATTGAATTTGTTCCTTTGATTTTGTTAGATGAAGTGGCTTGCTATTGCCTTTGTTTATTGTGTCCTTGTGGTTGGCGTCTACTCTGCGAGCGAGTCAATTGGTGAGAATTGCTTCGTACTTTTGCTCCACCAATCTTTCCACATGTAAAACTTAAAGTCTGACCATTCCCCTGCCTCCTGTTTCCTCAGCGTGGTGTTATCATGACCCGTCTTGCAGTGAGTAACCTTTGCTGGTCTTTGCTGCTGTGTTGCACTCTTAAAATCTCTTTTTTTCTGCTTCCAGATGACACAACATGGCCAACAATTGCTCCACTGCATTGCAATGGCAGTAGACAGTCACCCATAAACATTGTGACTGCTGATGCCGCAGAAGATGCAAACCTGACCAACTTTGCCTTCACTCAATTTGACAACACCAGCGCTCTGAAAGCGATAACCAACACTGGCAAGACAGGTAATTGATATCACCGATGATATTACTTTGAACACCATTGCTGGCGAAGTTGGTGGTTTATGGGTTTTTTCTGGTTTTCCAGTCGAAGTGAACTTTGGAAGTGGGGTGAGGATTTCAGGGGGTGGTCTCTCAGAGCCCTACGACAGCTTGCAGTTCCACTTGCACTGGGGCAACGGATCAAGCTCGGGTGGCTCTGAGCACACGGTCAATGGGAAACGCTTCCCAATGGAGGTGAGCTGTCACGGTCAATGTTAAAAAAGTCGCTCCGCTTCCTTCCTACCACGCATGTTCACTTTTGGACGCCTTGCCCCCGCAGATGCACATCGTCAATGTCAAGTCCAGCTATAATATGAACACGACTCTCGCCATCAATGACTCGACGGGACTTGCTGCTCTTGGGTTCTTTCTTGAGGTTAACATTTTATTTGCTTACTCGTGGTAAGGTGCTGTTTTTTTCTGAAGAATCGAAATTGTTTTTCAGGTAGATGATAACCTTTCACCTGGTCAACCTTCCAGTTGGCGCGCGCTCACGTCCTACTTGCAAAACATCTCACTATCTGGTAAGTGGATGCTCAACCTCGAACTCCAAACCTCGCTTTTGTAGGGCTGACACTTTCGTTCTGTCCCCGTCAGGCAGTAAAGCCAACATAACCGACGCCATTTCACTGGACGACCTACTGCCAGGAGTGAACCGCTCAAATTATTATCGTTATCTTGGCTCGCTGACCACACCCACCTGCGACGAAGCCGTCGTCTGGACCGTTTTTAAGGATTCCATCAAAATCAGCAGGAACCTGGTGGGTTTTTGTGGTCTTTTGTGTTTGTGTGCCAGGATCAGACTACAAAACTTGTCGACATCCCTAATCATAGGTTGACCTCTTCAGCACGACGCTGCGCATCAACACCACCAACACGTCAGCGCTCATGGTGGACGTCTTCAGGAATATCCAGAAGCCTCAGAATGTCACCACCCAACCCAGGGCAGGCGACTCACCCAAAGCTTGTGCCTCTCTGGGTCTGCTGGTTCTCAGCCTAGTACTGTGCAGGATTTAGTTCCCACCGGTTTATGCTTCATTGCAGATGAACCCATTTATTAATGTGGTTTGCCCTCACCCTGTAATCGTTCATTATTTAATAATACTTTGATTCTGTACCGAATAAACTGCCTCGGTCATTCTGCGTGCTCTCTGCAGGAGAACACGGAACGTCAAACTGAGGCTACCACCTTGCAAATGTTGCATTTTAGATGACCACTATAAATATGTAACATATCTTTTTAAGATGAACCACGAGCTTCTACCTTTTTTAGGTTCACACAGATTTAAGCTATTTGTGCTTTCATATTATAAATATCTGTCATTTATTTGACCTTTGTGAATTGTATGATCACATTGCCCTGTGATGCACAACTGTGACTTTTTGTAAAGTTTGTATCTGTGTGAACATTTTTCATTAGGGCAAACGTGAAGGAATTCCATGTGAGCCACAAGAAATCCAAAGCGTAATGCACACGACAGCCTTTTATTTTCTGCAAGACTGATTCAATCCGTGTCAATTGCCAATAAATAACCGGGTCATCACTTTTTGTGTGATTGTCCCAAAACCAGCCGTATGTGTCACGTCTAAATTACCAAGTATTTAGTGGATGGACCCTGAGGATGCCGAGACGAAGGCAGCTCCAGCAGGACAAGTGTTTTTAATGTCACAAAACAAGAACAAGGCGACGGTGCAAAAAATACTGGGGACACCGTGGAAAAAGTCACAAAGGGAACTAAACAGCTCAGGGTGTGTCAGCATCTGCAGGGCAGTAACAAAGAAGTGTAAGAGCATGGACTGCAGCACCAAGATAGTAAAGTATAAAACACAACATTAACCTGAGTCACAGTGGAGCGTGACAGTACCCCCCCTTCCTCCCAACTCAACGGACACCTCCCAATTTGTCTGGGAACTTACGGTAAAACTCTAGAGCTGTAAATTAGCGGAGGGTCGAGAATAAGGGCCCGAGGGATCCATGACCGATCCTCGGGACCGTAACCCTCCCAGTCGATAAGATACTGGACACCACTGCCGCGTCTCCTGGCGTCCAGGATGGCTTTGGTGGTGAAAGCGGGGTGACCCTCAATTAACCGTGGGGAAGGAGGCACTGGCGGAGGATTGGGGTTGCAGGAAGTGACATGGTATACAGGATAGGACTTGAGAGAGCGAGGAAATTTCAACTTGGCTGACACCGGGTTCACCATCTGCTCAACCTCAAATGGACCCACATAGCTCAGCGCCACTTTCCTTGATTCCATCGCCAGGGGAAGGTCCCGCGATGACAACCACACTTAGACCCGATGTGTAGTCTGGGGCTGGCGTCCGACGGCGGTTGGCCAATCTCTTTGCGCCCTGCGGACCAGGACGGCTTTGGTGTCTCTCCACACGATGGATACGGCAGAGATGGGTGGCCACTGAGGAAACAGAGCATCCGGACTTCTGGGAGAAAAATACAGGTGGCTGGAAGCCATAAACCACATAAAATGGGGACACGCCAGTGGAAGAACACACCAAGGTGTTATGAGCATATTCTACCCCCCCCAAAAAAACACAAAAAGACAGAGAAGACACGTGACATAAGCACTTTTGAGCTTTGACGTATAAGCGGTTCTCTAACGACCTCTGAAGAACGAGCCGAACGTGATGACGGTGTTGTAATGAGCAAAAAATTAGGATGTCATCTAAATAAACAAACACAAACCGACCCAACATGTCACGAAGAACATCATTGAGACACTGAAAACCCACAGGAACATTAGTGATGCCAAGAGGCATGACGCAGTACTCGAAGTGGCCTAAGGGAGTGCTAGAGGCCGTCTTCCACTCGTCCCCCTCTTTCAACCTGATAAGATGGTAGGCATTACGAAGATCCCGTTGGGTAAAAATAACGGCATTATGAAGCGGAGTCGAGTAGAGGAAGGGGATATCTGCTGCGAATAGTAATCCTATTGAGTGCGCGAAAGTCTATACAAGGACGCAATGAGTCATCCTTAACGAGGGGGGAAGCGGAGCACCAGGTAAAAGATATATCGCACAATCATACGGACGGTGAGGGAGAGGGACATGGCGCCATTTAAACACAAAACACCTCACGGAGTGAATGATGCTCTCGGGACCCGAGAAATATCTGGGGTGTCGAATGAGGACCCGTTGGAAGGGGTGACGGAAGGCGAGGCAGACCGGAGACGGTGTGAGTAACGGCTTCACGTAGACTGACGGCAGGGCTAAGTTCGAGGCTTGTGTAGGCTCCAGCCTACGCTGTCAGCTGCGTTCACGCATGTGGTTGTGCAGCCTTATAGAGAGAAAGATGAGCTCCTCCAAAGTCTGAGTCTCGTCCCCGACAGCCAGCTCATCTTGCAGGCAGGAGTTGAGGCTGGATAGGAAGGTGCTCCGCAGGGCCTTCTCACACCACCCGCTCTCCGGAAATTAGGTTTGGCGGAAATTGAATGGTCCGCCACCGAACAGGTCCCTTGGCGTAGAGCCGCTAGACGGGAGCCTGCCTCTCGCTCTCTTACTGGGTAGTCGAACACACTCTTGAGTTTTTTAACAAAAAGTGGTCGACTGGAGAGGAGCTCAGGCCTACTTTCCCCTACTCTCCCCAACCACCATGGCCCAATTGACGGCCCGCCCTGCTAGTAAGCCTATCATATAGGCTACCTTGGTAGCTTCTGTTGATCTGACGGACAACATCTCACTGGTGCTGGGGTGAATGAACAGCACAATTATTTATGTCTTTTTATTTTATTTTTATTAACTCAAAACACCTGCAAAGGCCTTTAAATGGTCTCTCAGTCCACGTCTGTGACCCGCAATCATGGGAAAGACTGCTGATTTGACAGTTGCCCAAAAGATGATCATTGACACCTCGCACAAGGGGACAAGACACAAAAAGTCTTTGCTAAAAAAGCTGGCTGTTCACAGATCTCCGTGTCCAAGCATATTAACAGAAAGTTGCAGGGAAGGTAAAGATACCAAAAAAAAAGTGTACAGGCCATAGTGATAACCACACCCTGGAGAGGATTGTGAAAACTCATTTGAAAATGTGGGGGAGATTCACAAAGAGTGAACTGCAGCTGGAGTCAGTGCGTCAAGAGCAACCGCACACAGACATATGCAAGACATGGGCTTCGGCTGGCTTGTGACAAGCCACTCTTGAACAAAGGACAGCATCAGAACCGTCTCACTCACAAAGTACACTTTGCATTTCCTTTGGAAATGAATGTTCCAGAGTCTGGAGAAAAAAAAGGATAGGCACAGAATGTACATGCAGGTTAAAGTTTCCACAGTCAGTGATGGTTTGGGGTGCCATGTCATCTGTAATTTTTCTAATATTAGTAATCCATCCATCCATTTTCTATGCCGCTTATTCTCATTAGGGACGGGGATATGCTGGAGCCTATCCCAGCTGACTTTAGGCGGGAGGTGGGGTACACCCTGGACTGGTTGGAAAACTACTGTGCTAATGTCAATTCATATTCACAAAGACAAACAAACATTCACACTCTAATGGACAATTTAGAGTGGCCAATAAAGCTAAGTTTTTGGAAGGTGGGAGGAAACCGGAGTACCCGGAGAAAACCCACGCACGCACGGGGAGAACATGCAAACTCCACCCAGAGATGCCCAACGGACACTCGAACCCTGATCTCTGGCTGTGAGGCCAACATGCTTCCCACACATCCACCGTGCGGCCTAATATTAGTAAAATCTAGTAATTCTAGATTTTCTAGTTTCAAATTCTAGTTTTCTGAGCTACTGAATTTTGGATTTTCATGAGTTTTCAGTTATAATCATCAAAATAAACATTTGAAATATATCAGTATGTATGTATATGGCAAGTTTCACATCACTGGAAAAAAATCAACTTTTTGGTCATATTCTAAGTAATTGTGCAACACCTGTATAATGGCTTTTCAAATGTAGGTATTAAACACAGTAAAAGCTGCTTTCATCTCTGCGGTTTATGTTATGGCTGTAATTAGAGCATTTACGGTATATATATATACATGTTGGATTTTTTTGTCAAAATGTTAACATATTCCAAGTCCAGGGGCAAGAACAGTGGTGGCCCCAAAAACTATAGAATTGGTTAAATTAGAATATAGCGTCAGAAACACACACCAAACAGTTCGGAACTCAACTCCCTAGTGTGTGAACAAACTCCTTAATAATCAAGAGAAGAGACACCAGAAGGAAGCTGCCTCTTAGCGACACAGACGAGCCCATGAGGTCGCAGCTGCATCTCTTCGGGTCTTTAGGATCGGCCGGAGAGGAGGGCGGGGGAGGAGCGGCACATCGGAGCCAGTCCATGCCGATAGGATGCGGGGTCACAGCGTCTTGGTCCAGTCCTCCGCTTTTGATTACCCAGTAGAGGTTGTCCTTGAAGAAATAGGCATCGCCTAAAGAGAAACAGTAGCCTAGTGATTATCAGTACACCCATTTTGATACAGACCAGGCGTCCGAGGACCGAGACACTGCAGGTCTTCCTTCCAGCCGGTCACTAAAGCAGGTGCTTTAATTGATGAGCTCCTTCCCTCAAATTGAAGGAGGTGTTGAGGATTAAAATCTCCTGCTGTGGTGACCGGCTGGAAAGAAAACCTGCAGGGTCTCGGCCCTCCAAGGCACGAGTCTGAGACCCCCTTTTATAGAGGTTTCGAAGAAGAAGGTCAGGAAGTGCAGCAGGGAGGGGGGTTCATGCAGCCCAGAAGTGGTGGGCGGAGCCAGGCTATTATGCACGCCTGGCGAGGTTCCTTCAGGGGAGGTGGGGAAGTGCAGCTCATTGATGCTCCACCTCAGGGGTCAAGAACCTTTTTCACTAAGACACCCATGAAAGCCACATACTTTAAAATGTATTTCCGTGATAAGCAAGTCATATTTTTATTACACACAATACAACTAAATGTGGGCTTTTTAAAGCAAGACCAACTCTTTTTGAACATAATATGAGAATGTATTCTTTCTAATAATGTTACACTGACGCCATCCAATAATAAATCAAATGCACACTATGCTGTATTTTTTTCTTTTTTTTCTGCAATTTTTTTTTAAATCAAAACGGTTTGCTCTGCAGTGTTAGGTAGCACCCAGTACTTGAAAAGTGCTCTTCTTTCATAACTGGGCCATACACTGTAAATGCGGGAGGTGACACACTTTTCTCACATTTGGGACACATTTCAAAGCTCAAGGGCGACGTATTACTGTCGGAATCTACATGATTGCCTATTGAAAATGCATTTTGCGTAAGAGAAGAACACTGTAGGAAGATCGTTCTGATGATTAGTTGATAGAATCCCTCAAATCTTGTCCTCAGAGGCACTACCTTGAGTGCTGATTAGGACTGTTGTTTTGAAGTCCGAGGCACATCAAGAAAAGCCCATAAAATTGGACAAAATCTGTTAACGTTGACACAGAATTGGCAGATATTTTCGAGGATGACTAGACTAGACCGGACCATTGATCTCAGCTACCTCGATCTTGGGTCTTTAAAATGGTTTGTGAGAGTTTTTTGTCGTCGCTAACGGTAAATTGTCCTTTTTGAGTCATGATTGGTTATTGAATTGACTGAGTTCACTGCACTGTGACGCCAACGTCCCACGCCAGAGTTCGATTGTCAAAACAATCCATCTTGATACTGATCACATCTCCACCATCTGCATCATACCTTGCAGTCATAATGGAATTCCTTCAAGCTAGACATTGGCAATAGCGGGCCAGCCGGTGATGTTACCTTCGCCCCAGCTGGTGACGTCATCCATACGAGCCGGCACTCCGGTCCAGAGGCCGTTATCGCGTGGATAGCCCGGTTCCGGCTGCGTAATCGCCTGCTGGCCCTTGCGGGTCTCGTCAAACCTCCAAAACTCGCCTTCGCTGAACAGATAGGTCTTGCCGTTATGTGTCCAGATGAAGGCGGCGTCCACCCTGTCCACCAGAGCGCCGCTCTTCGTCCTCATCCCCCATTCGGAGAGGGGGCGTGGATATCCGCTCATGGCTATCGTGTCCTTGAAGACCCAGTACTGAGATCCTGAGTCACAAATACAGCGTGACTCGTCATGTCTAACACTATTTGACCCACAATTGTGTCAGCTTTTTCACCGATGAAGAAGATGATTCTGCTGTCGCTCTTCCTCTCATACACAGCGTCGATCCTGTCAATGCCGGGAGGAAGACCCATCCAGAAATGTCGGATCTGAGCCGGATTGAGGGACACCAGCGATCCGTCTCGCTTGGTCCTCCAGAAATACGCACCTTTTTCCAGACAAAGAAATCAGACCAAAGCTTCACTTGGAGGGATTTGTGGGTAGTTGTCACCTTTAAAGAAAAAGACTTCCCCTCGAATGTTGGCCACCGCGTCAAAGCCACCATCACAGCGGCCAGGAACGGTTGGGTCAGACCTGGGGCAGCAGAGATTCAAACATTTGAGAAGGATGCACTCCAGCAGACCAACGGCGGCTTTTTTCCAAAATCAACAAAAATCAACTAAGCCTATTCTAACTTGAACCCGGTAGGACGGAAGTATTTTGGAATGCTTGAAAAACACACTAATATTTATGCATTTAGTTAGAAAAATAAACAGAAAATATTATTTGAATGCAAATATGTAATTGAACATAAATTATTTAAGGAGATAAATATTAAACTTAATCGATTTATTGACTTTTTTTAAAGGCAACTTTTGGCATAACCAGCACACTGTCATTCATTAAATTTACTTAATAATATTTAATGTTCTTGTTTGAATGATTTCTATTTTATTTATTTTGGGTCCATAATACTACTTGTTCCACGTAGAATTGTGACTTGAACTTTTATAAAAAAAAATTTTGAGTACACTTTCCTACTAAACTTGATCCTACACACATGCAAACATAAAAAAAATGTGTCTGAGGTGGTTTAACTCACGGCTGTGTCGGTCTGGGTGGAGGTGGACTTGGCAGACGGGGGGGATTGGGGTCGACACTTCCTGGTCGCTCGCCATCCCTGGTGCCTGTAGAAAAAATGTTGAAGTACGGTATTTACTGTCACACAGGATGCAAACGTATTCTTTTTTTTTTACACACACTTAAAGGAAACAGTACTATAAATGTTTGTGGTTGTGTGTTTGCAGAGCTTCTGTTTCACAAACAAGCACCATATTGCACGTCATGAAAATACTAATCATAAGATATCAAAATAATGCATCCTCCTATGAACAAATGATCACTCGTTTTGGAGAAAATATTCACGCTGACAGAGGTGTAATATGTTTTTATATACAGTGTATATAGTCGTATAAAAGGTGGGCCAAAAGTAGGATTAACTAAGTGTTAACTTACACATTTTACATTTATTAGACATTTATTTACATTTATTTGAGCACTTGAAAATTTAAATATCTAATGTAAA
This sequence comes from Oostethus manadensis, assembly GCA_024372805.1. Taxonomy (NCBI): domain Eukaryota; kingdom Metazoa; phylum Chordata; class Actinopteri; order Syngnathiformes; family Syngnathidae; genus Oostethus; species Oostethus manadensis. The sequence continues at coordinate 3,199,771 of QODF01000050.1, read as the reverse complement.
AGTATACTATATACTACTATTACTATATTTATATTTATTACTATATACTATATACTATATTTTATATTATATTAATACTATATTTACTAATATGTAAATATAATGAATGTCTAAATGTCCAATAAATGTAAAATGTCTAAGTGTAACTGTAACCCTACTTTTGGCCCACCCTGTATATTATAGTACCACCATTTCTACATAACATCATAATTTATGGTTTGAAAACGTGGCTCTTAGGTCATTCATTTTTCAGCAAGGGAAAATTGTTTTTCAATTCAATTCCAGCAAAACTTTGGCCAATTATTAAGTATTTTGCATGTAAATGTTACTAATAGAATTTTTGTTGTATTTTTTAAAAAAAAAAGTCTGCTGTTTCTGAGTACCCTAGTTGTGCAACACCTGTAAACCACCAGTGGTTTCCATGTCACAGTTTCGGACTTGTGAGTCATCATGGTAAGAGGTGTTATTTTAACACATGACCAAAAAGTCTCATGATGCATGATATAGATGACAACTGAGGTCGGAAAACAATGACTCTGCAGTATTCCTATACATTGCGACACAATTCATAGACATTTATGTCTGTCAGGAAGAAAGACATGGCACTAAAGTGCTAAACAGGAACTTTGCATGTGAGGGATTTACACCACCAGCCAGTCTATAAAGTAATATTTCATTGTAGCAATAACCTATTACAATGTTGTTGCAATGACAACGTGCTTTTAAATAAAAAAAGTAATTTTAAAATAATGTTAATCTTACATTTTGGAGCACACTGTCTGGTGAATTGATGTTCAAACGCTGGGTTCCAGCTGGTGGTACTCTAGAACACCATTAAAAAATAATAATAATAATAATAAATGGGCAAACAAACTACTCAAACTGTGAAGTTAAGCAGACATGTTTGAGGTGATACTTGGAGCAATGATATACAGTACTGTTCAAAATAAGAGCAGTACAATGTGACCAACAGGATGAAGTACTGTTATTAGTATATTTGTATTGCTAAATGGCAACCAAGTTACCAGTAGGTGAAGTAGATTCTCAGAAAACAAATAAGCCCCAGCATTCATGATAGACACGCTCTTAAGACTGTGCAATTGGGCAATTAGTTGAAAGGGGGGTGTGTGTGTGAAAAAAATAGCAGAGTGGCATTCAATCATTGATCAGTGATCAATTTTGTGAACAAATGCATGAATCAGGTGGCCCCTATTTAAGGATGAAACCAGCACTTGTTGAACATGCATTTCTCTTTAAAAGCCTGAGAAAAAGGTGTCGTTCCGAAGAACAGTGTACTTTGATTCAAAATTTGAGCGGAGAGGGAAAGACTTATCAAGAGCTACAAAGATTTGTGGCTGTTTATCTAAAAGGATCTCCAAAGCCTTAAAATGGAGAGCAAACCCAGAGAAACGTGGCAGAAAACAGAAGACAACTATCAAAATGGATGGAAGAATAACCAGAATGGCAAAAGCTCAGCCAATGATTAGATCCAGGATGATCAAAGACAGTCTGGAGTTACCTGTAAGTACTGTGACAGTTATAGGTCACCTGTGTGAAGGTAATCTATTTGCAAGAATCCCCCGCAAAGTCCCTCTGTTAAAGAAAGGGATGTGCAGAAGAGGTTACAATTTGCCAAAGAACACATCAACTGGCCTAAAGAGAAATGGAGGAACATTTTGTGGACTGATGGGAGTAAAATTATGATTTTGGGTTCAAACGCCTCAGACAGTTTGTGAGACGACCCGCTAACTTTGAATTCCTACATAGTACACAGTGAAGCATCATGATATGGGCGTGTTTCTCCTGCTATTTATCCCATAGCAGGGATCATGGATCAGCTTGCATATGTCACAATACTTGAAGAGGTCATGTTGCCTTATGCTGAAGAGGACATGCCCTTGAAATGGCTGTTTCAACAAGACTTGTACCCCAAACACACTAGTAAAACAGCACAATCTTGGTTCTTAACCTACAAAATGAATGTTATGTTGGGGCTATCCCAATCTCAGGACCTTAATCCAATGGAGAACTTGTGGGGTGACATCAAAAATGCTGTTTGTGAAGCAAAAGCAAGTAGTGTTGATGAATTGTGGAATGTTGTTAAAGAATGTTGGAGGGGAATAACAGCTCAAAGGAGCCACAAGCTGGTAGAGTCCATGCCACACGGATGTGAAGCACTCATAAAAAACTAAATATTAGTTTAGTCATTCATAGGATTGCAAACAAAACAAAAAAGTTTGTACAAAATAATGTTGTGTTTGTAAAGTCAACGGCAGACACTGCTATTTTTCTGAACACCCCCCTTTCAACTAATTGCCCGATTGCACAGCCCTTAAGAGTGTGCATTTAATGAATGCCGGGTCTTTCTGAGAATCTACTGCACCTCCTGGTAACTTGTTTGCCATGCAGCAATAACAATATACCAATAACAGTACTTCATCTGGTTAGTCGCATTGGACTGCTATTATTTTGATCACTACTGTATATTATGTAGTACACTTTACCGATACAATGGGAAGTCTTTGAACATTATGTTCAGAATGTGGTTCTGCCTACATGAGACAAACATTTTGTTAAAGTGTACGTAAAACGTGGCCAGTGAGAGATCCTGCTGAATAAACAGAGACTGACCATAGAGCTGCTGAATGGCCAGTTTGTCATCCAGGGCCAACTGGAAGTGGGGGATGTCTCCCACGGGACCCTGGTAATATGGCCTCATAATGGACGGGTCAGAGGAGGAATGGGACAGGCCGAGCGCGTGGCCGAACTCGTGCACTGCCACCGTGAACAAGTCTGTAGTGCCGCTGCCGCCCCCTAAGGGCACAATTGTTGCCACATTAGTCACCAAGCCAACGGGCTACATTATAAACAGTATCTATACCTCCATAGCTCCACCTCTCATCATCGTCAAAGTGTGTATCACCCGAAATTTCAGCCATGCCCGGGAAGAACGCGTGGGCCAGGGTGCCCCCCTCCCCGTCGAAGGGGTACCCGTCACCGTGCAGCAAGCGCTCGAACGACACTTTGATGTTGCTGTCGGTTTCCTTGCCCAAGCGGCGAAACGTCAAGGGAGTGACGTCGCTCCAGGCTCTGAAAGCATGAGTCAGGATGCTGTCCACCAAGGTGGCAGGCAGGCCCGGGGAGAGGGACGCCGACGGGTAGCTGTGGATGCTGCAAAGGGAACAGTTGGAATGGACTTAGTATACGTTTGGTACCTTTTATAGCCAATGTGTGTTTTATAGTTAACACGGAGGTCTTCCTGCCATGTCTCTCTGTCCTTTCTTGGCTGTGTGGGGCAGCAAGCTTTATGCCCTTTGGTTTCATCGTGGTGAATGGAATTTTCGAAACGTTGCCTTTTATGTAAAGTGGTCTACATCAGGTGTCGGGAACCTTTTGGGCTAAGAGCGCCATGACTGACACATTTTTTCAATGTATTTTCGCGAGAGCCATACCCTATTTTTTAAAAATGAATACAACTAAACGTGTGCCAACAGTTTTAGAAGAAGTAGGTCTCTAAATTGGAAGGATCAAAGTGCTGAGAAGGTTTGATGTTTGGAATGTTATTTTTAACACGTCATGTTTTACTTTACAATGTCAGCAAAAAAATTTACATAAAACAAAAATAATATATTTTTAATTGTAATATTATGACTTTATTCTCATAATATTTTCACTTTAGTCACAAATGTATTTTTCCCCAAAAGTTTAATCCAAAAATGACAACTTTATATTGTTTCTTAATACTGCGGCATTTAAAAAATAAAAATAACTCACTAAAATTACATTGTTTTTTTTTTACTCATAATATTACAAGTTTATTCTCGTAAAATTGTGACTTTTTTTCTCTTAATATTTTGACTTTCTACTAGTAAAATTACAGCAATTTTTTCCATTTCTGCTGGGTTTTTGTTTCAACTTTTCTCATAATGATGACTTTATTCCTGTAATGTTTTGACTTCAGTCTCCTAATTATAAAAATAAATTACAAACCTTTTCCACAACCTAATTTTCCAAAAACAACTTTTTTTTCCTAATATTTTGACTTTATTTTGGGGGGCTGCGGTGAACCGTCGGGGGGGGGGGAGAAGCAGGGAGTACTTTGAATATTAGTGTAAACCCGCCAAGATGTCCAAATGTGTTATACTCAACATGCCATTTCACTCTTCACTTCACAGCTCTTCATTTTGTTGCATTTTCCTAGTTTAAGTTTCAGATTCAGTTTGTACAGATAAATACATATTATCACTTGTCATAGTATTTTAAAAGGGGGGGGGGGCGTGACAGAAAATACCTGAGAACCGGTACGGTACAAGAAGCAACACACCTCCACGTGAGGTCACTCTTGTGCCACTTAAGTCCTGACAGCGCATATCTTTTCCTCCTCCTCCTCCTCCTCCTCCTCTTCAACATGTCCTCGCTCCCGACAATATCGGGAAGAGAGCAACGCGGTGTGGACATGAGGCGTAGCGTTTCATCATCTGCAAGAGATCGTCTGTCAACCGGGATCCCTTTGTTGTCGGCCCTGACGCTGCTAACATGAGTGTTAATATGAATGAATTGATTTTTTTTTATACCACATGAAAAGTTCATTCGTTCATTCATTCATTTTCTATACCGCTTATCCTCACTCGGGGATGCTGGAGCCTATCCCAGCAGACTTTGAGCGAGAGGCGGGGTACACCCTGGACTGGTCGCCAGTCAATCACAGGGCAGAGATACAAACATTCACACTCTAATGGACAATTTAGAGTTGCCAATTAACCTAACATGCATGTTTTTGGAATGTGGGAGGAAACCGGAGTACCCGGAGAAACCCCACACACGCACGGGGAGAACATGCAAACTCCACACAGAGATGCCCAACGGAGATTTGAACCCAGGTCTTCCAGATCTCCTGACTGTGTGGTCAATGTGCTAACCACTCATCCACCGTGCGGCTACATGAAAAGCTATATTACATTATATATCTGATGATATTGAGTTTTGTCATTTTCATGCTCTCTGTGGTTAGAATCCACCAACCACAGATGTCAATATTTGGGGCCGTTGCAACGGGGGAAGTGGGCTGGTTTTTGCAGCGTTGGCGTGATGGTTGAAGTGAAACCACACAAAAGAGGAAGTCGGAGGCCTCATTTTTGGAGTCTTTACCGAGCACGCCGGTTTCCCTCACACCGCCGAAGCGTTGCATGACGCGAATGGCTTTCTCAATGCCCTCTTTGGTCTGCAGCTTACTTGTCCGCGGGTCAGGAGGAGGAAGGTAGCCGTACCTGCTCAACCAATCCTGCAGGATGCAAAGCAAAGAAAATAGGAAGTGTGCTCATGTGTGGTTTCCTGCAAACATGACGACCATAGCAGAAGACACGCTACAGGCACATGAAAAACGTGTATTCCTGTCCACTTCACCTTCTCTGCACTTTTGTTCTTGTTAATACAGCACTGAGTTATTTGTCCCTCTTTGGGCACTTGCTAAATGTTGCGGTTGTCACTATAACCGAAATGCGGGTGTGGTTGCCAGTGAAAACAAAACACAGTGACGCGGTCATGAGTGTCTGTTGGAACAGGAAAGATGAAACTCTCTTAGAAGTGATTTTGAAACAAGCCCTTCCTTACACCACAACACTGCCAGCAAACGGTGGATAGGAAACCACTAACTACCATGATCAAGGCGAAAAATACCATTCAGTGTTGTATAATGCAATAAAATACAATACAATGCAATATAATATCATGTCATATAATAGAATCTTTTTTAATTCAAACAACATATGAATTAATTTCTTATATTAACAAATGTAACAACAGTAAATACAAGTATAATTAAATGGCCTTGGCTCCAGTTCTTTTTGTCTTTTTTTAAATTGTGGTAATAAATAATTCATTTCCTTCAAATTGCAGTATCTGCAAGTGGGACTTTACGGGGTCTTTTGCGGTTAATTGGTTTAAGACTCGACCGTGATGAGCACATTTTGGCAAAATAGGATTTCTTATTTATAAATGGAATATATTTGTAGTCAGCGCACAGAAAACCTGAAAACCTTCTATGTAGGGCTTTTTAATTTATTTATTAGAGCCATCTAAGGATGGAAACACCCCTATACTACCCAATATACTAGACATGTTCAATGAAAATAAGACATGTAATGCATAAATATCACATGATATACACTCACACTCGCATTGGGAGAGTTCCTTGTTGGTCCTTTTTACTTTTGGTTTCTAGAGAATATTTCCTGCAGTGGCTATTGTCTCCGCAATGTATCCTTACTGACCCCTAGTGACCAGTGTAGAGCATCACATATTCTAACATGCGTCTTCTGAATGCCTTTTCAGGGCTGCCCATTGTGGCCCTTCTGAGCAGATGCTTGAAAACGCTTAATTTAAGCAAAAAACTAAGAACAAGTTGCATATTTTTAGACTAGCAATAGGCCATATTCAAACACAAAACAGCATGATTTATGAATGAATATATTTAGGAAAAAACGTGATTAAGTGGTGAGGGATTACTGTACACATAAAACAAATTAAATAACAATTCAATGAACGTGTTAAATCAAAGCTACAAAATAATAAAATGGGTAGATTTTACGTAAAATGCTGTTCAGAAAAACTAATAAATACAGTAAAAACAAATACAGCCCAATCAAATCATTCCGAAATATTTTTTAATAAAATGAAACGGGATAGGCTCCAGCTCCCCAGCTCCTCGCCTACTGAGAATGGATACAATAAAATCCAAATATTTAAACAATTAAATGAAACAATACAATCCACTGTATTGAATTTTTGAGGGTGACAAAATATTAATACTTTTCTGACATTGTGAATGAAAACACAACAGGGCGTTATCAACTTTGCGAGGACAGTTGGCGCCGCTAAACATCACAGTCAAAGGATCATCAGCACTCACCACTGCCCTGCTGTACTGCTCAGGCACAGCTGATGCGCATGCAGCCAAAGTCAAAAGCACCCACGGTAGATCCATCGCAGGAAGGGCTGCGGCCAAATACACGTCTCATGCAGTGGACTTATTCAAACCATGGTTCTGACAATGAGACCTGAAACTACAAAGCTCACCGTGGAGTCTCCTCCTTGAAGCTTCAGCCTGTTCTCCTGAGACTAGGATGGGCTGATCGATTGAGCTTCTCGGTCTGCTCTCTCGCTCTCTCTCTTCTCAAGTTCATGTCACAGCCCACCACGACCCACCCCACCCATGCATGCATCATCCAAAAAAGTGTTTCTGATATTTTCAGTTCATATCTAGTGCAGTTGTAAACCACTACAGAATTATACATTCATACTTTTCAGCGAGTATTATTGTCTTTGTAAAAACCTCATTCCATTTTTTTTTTATCCAATCTTGTCAAATGTCTTTTTATATATTTTTAACACAAAATAAGATAAACAAGGACACCGGTGTAAAGAAGTTGTGTGCAAAACTGCTACTAATATTCTCAAAATGATACATTTTTCACCTATTGAAAAATGTTTCTCTGCTTGCATCAACCCTGGTCCACGTCACGCCCCTGAGAGCCATATACCCCACCGTGATTGGTAGGTTTGGTCAGCTCCGCACACAACACTATAAAAAGTGCCATTCATGTAAAACTCAAGGGCCGTACTAACATTACACTTTCATATTAAGGTGGGGGCCACAAAATAAGTTTGAGGCCCCTGCTTTAAAGGGTCATTCAAATTTACTTACACATTGGGCCCTATTGACATCAATGTCATCTTTCCAAAAAGTGATTTAGTTTTATTCACTTTAAACAGGTTTTTTAAACTATACATCAAATATGACTTTGATTTAATGATCAATATAATTTACGTAATTCCGCCTTTTGAGGGGTGGGGCTGGGGGTGGAGGGGACAACCCTTTAAACCTTGTTTCCATGAAAAAATTAAAATGACACACACGCCGTTATCAAACGTCAATAACGACACACACTTACAATTTCATTAGTAAAGCATTCTTTCACAAAACAGTAAACACTGAAATCTTGCTGCGTGCTTTTGGACGGGAAAAAGCAGCGCCCCCTTGTGGACAAATACAAAAACAATCCTAACATTAAGAAGTGTATTAGTGTATGTTCCGGTAAATATGATTTCTTATAAGATAAACATTCAACCATCGGCATCTCAGCAGGACATTTCTGTGCGTCCAACCGCATTAGAACGGTTTGTGGACGATGAAAGAACCTCACTTGACCATTAAACTCACAATTCCTGCGTCCCAATACTTTTGTCCACCTTGTGGCTAAGGGAAATTGATGACGCTGCATTTAGTGGAATAGCTCGGGCGTCTCACATAGCATCTCAGAAGGCCATTACAGTGTGTTAGTGGTCCTCCATGAGATGCTCTTGTCTCTCTTTGGCGTTATCTTTCCTTCCCCTGCCCGTCCTCCTCTCCTCATCTTTAATTTCTCCCTCGTGTGAGTCATGCATGCCATTACCAACATGGCCGCTTTCAATGTAAAGCCGATTTTGTCTCCAATGAAGAGGGCTGGTTATTCATATGGATGACGTACAGTTTTATTGTCATTAAAGGGATCCAAGGCCTTCACAAAAGGGTGGACTCTTGGCAGCTACACAGTACACTAACACAACACACACACGCACACACAGAGCAAAAAAAACAATACACTGAGGACCAGTGAAGTGTAAAGACAAATAAATAGCATTGAAAGGACAACTGGTAAAAGCTCAAACTGAGTTGCATGGACAGATGAGCGTGAGCAGCCATTTCTTTCTACAACAAAGTATTTGATTGTCTTGTGGTTTAGTTTAGTTTGCACGTGCGCAGTTTTATACGTAACGTTGATGCAAAGTTGCAGCAGAATTTCACAGTATTTCCTCTCCGCCCCGCTTTGATTGTGAACCCGTAGTGCATGCAGGCAGGATTGATTGTCAGCAGCTCACACTAGTGATAGAAAACATGTCTTTTCTTTCTTCTAATATGTTGATCTACCTGATTGGTTTTGTAATCGAAAACCCTGCATTGACATGTTTAGCCGTGTGGATTGAAGGGGTTAGCAGATTTGAGTCCACAAAGTGCAGCCTTGTTGGAAGTAAGTGGGATATCGTGCAGAGCTTTTTGCTGCCTTTGTGACTTGGAACTTGTGGTTCCGCTTCACCGTACACTGCAGACATCTGCTGGCATTTACTGGGTAGCGCTGCATCCTTCGGCAAAATAGTCCGCACCCTTTCAACCCTTATCCTAACCTATGTTTACATCTACTTTGCAGGCTCAGCAAATTCCAAGCAAGTCCCAGTAGTGTACTGTCAAGCAGAACCAAAGCCGCTCTTGGATACGTGTGAACATTTGAATCCACAAAAGCTCAGTCCTGTGTTATTGTTTTCTTCACACTTCTTTTTTTATGTTCTTCTTCAGTTAAACCGGTGGTGGTTCACTGTAACCTGGCCCAGTACTGGCCCAGGTTCTGGCTCATGCCCTGCTGCTCAGTTCCTGGAACCTGGACCGGCACCGAGACGCCAGGTGATATGAGGCCTGATGGCAGAAGGGGACAGAAGAGGAGGTGAGTCTCACAGATATGTCTGCCCGTGCTTGCTGAGGGGCACTCACCGGTGTTGGAGTTGGCTGATGGTGGACTCTGCAGGTGAGGGGAGGCGTATGCTGATGAGTCAAAGCTGCGCGGAGCAGATGGAGATGGCGGCAACATGCAGGAATAGGAGGAGGCCGACTGCGGAGGGATGGACTGGTGCAAGTGGAGGTGACACGGCAGAGAAAAGGTAGAAGAAGTAAGGCTGGGAATACTTTCAAAGTTAGTACAGATCTGCCAGCATGTACACATTTATTGTGCTCAACATGCTCTCCATTGTGTTGCATTTTCCTGGTTTCAGTTCCAAGTTCAGTCTGGTACAGTATCTGTACAGTACAGGTAAATCAATGGACATTATCAGTTTCTCAATAGAATTTCAAATGGGGGGGCCTGAAAACATTTCTGTTCCCTTGGGGGGGGCCTGACAAAAAATAATTGCGAACCAGAGACATAGTTGGCGCGTGTTGGATGCAGTGACAAGGTTCAACCGCCAGAGGACGCTCGAGTGTTTTTGATAGCAGAATTTCATACGCTCAACAACACATTGCAGTGTTCATTCATTCATTTTCTATACCGCCTACCCTCATTAGGGTGGCGGGTATGCTGGAGCCTATCCCAGATGGCTTTGAACGAGAGGCCTCTCAGTATGCATATTTACCTGTGCCAACATGGACATCATTATATAATTGACTGTATTTCTGACTGGTGATCAATTCTTTTTTATTATTATTGTTATGATAGTTTGATAGATTGTTATTGTAGTTGTATGCCATTTTTAGTGGATCCTGCCCATCAACAATTTAGTAGTAAACCAATTTTTTGTTGGCCAACACGGTAGTTACTGCCGAGCCTGAATTCTGCTAAGCTCCAAATGGGTAGTCGTAGTAGTAGTCAGAGGAGGAGGTTACGCCATTTTTTGAGCGCTATGAACTCTGCCTAGCAATAAGTAATAATAGCAGTAATGAACAAAAAAAAAGAAATAAGTAATAATAGTTTTATGGATTTTAATTAGCTTGAAGCAGAATTTATAATTGAGCCCTGTGAATTCTGCCTAGCGACACATAAGTGTCTATAGAGCGGTTCTTATTCAGTCCTATGAATTGCATAGCAAGTGAATAGTGGAGTCATTTTTTCCGTTCGTCTGTTGGCCCTGTGAATTATACGCAATTACACTGATCAGCATTTCTGTGCTTTGCAAATGCTGCAGTAGAAATATCACTTTTTTATAATGAATTTTATATTGAACCACAAATAACTGGTGTGTGTGTGAAACATTGCAGCTGGAAGACAGAGTTGAATTAACTGACCACTAATGGAGGACCATTGCTGGTGGTTGAGGATATGATAGGAACACCACACGTTAGGTAAGCTCAGTGGTTTTCAAACTGGGGGGCGCGCCACCCCTTGGCTCGGCGTTATGACGAGTGGGGTTCTGGTAACGGTGTTGATCATTGGGAAAGTAGGGAAAGTAGGCAAAGAGTAAGGTGTGCTCCCTGAGGGTGTTCTGCTTTGCAAAGTGCTGATGAAGGACAAGTCTAACCTGGACTCCAGATGAGAAGACTGACAGGGAGCTGTAGCTGGGCAGCGACGACTCAGCCTGACTCAACATGGACCCTGGGGAAGCGTAACGAGAAAGAGAGAGCGAGAGTCCTTAGCAAATGATATAACCCAAATAGCGTATGAAGTTGTTGTAATGCAAATAGAATCATGCGCACCTGAACTGCTGCCATGCTGATGGTAGACTGATGTGTTGAAGGAAGTGGTCAGCGGTGCTTGGCTCTGAGAACAGGAAGTAACACCTCCTGACCGCCTTTGGTTGCGCAGCTTCTCCTCCCGCCTCCACTTCGCTCTCCGGTTGGAGAACCACACCTTGGAGGGTTGATCTCGTGTTATTTTATGAGCAAGATGCAAAAAAGAGGAACGCTCCGGTCTGCTCACCTGTATCCTGGCCTCGGGGAGATCAATCTTATTGGCCAGTCTCTCCCTCGCAAAGACATCTGGGTAATGTGTCCTTTCAAACTCTGTGAAGCAGATCAAATCTTCAGGACTTTGGGAAAAGATGCAAGAAAAACCACCACATTTTCTTGGGATTAAATCCACTGATGTCCCTCATTGTTTACCCTCCATTTTCCGGCGTCATATCACTGTTGACTAATTACTCTTTCCGTGGGAAACACAAATCAAGGAAGCAGAGAGATGTATCCTTACAACCGTTTTTGAAATATTTATCTGTTGCACTTTGTATGAATTATTGATGGTGATGGAACATGCGCTAAGTTCAAATGGAGGGATTCAAGTTGAGGAGCTGCCTAAGCATTTTTATTTCAAAGTGGGGCTCAGAAATCCCCGCAGGTTTTTTACTTTTAAAATCAACATTTTGAGTCCCAAATTCAGGCAAGTATATTTGTATTTCCTGTCATATCCATGTTATTGTTATTATACAGTGCATAATTATTGCATTTGAACTCATAGATCGGATCGACACACAGCTCTGCAAACCACTCACTCTAACTTTAGGTTGTTCGGCTGAATCATCGTGAGATTGGGCAGACGCCTTTAGGGGACTGACAAGCACAAGTCTGCAAAATTGGAGCAAGACGGGTTGAAGAACATGGCCGCCATCAAGTGTAACGTCTTTGGGAAGTAGCAAATAATTGTTGCTAGACAAAAGGCGTCACCCGTTTGTCTAAAAACGATAAAACTTTGAGGATATTTCTATTACTGTATGCTAGTATGTCTTTCACAGGACATATTACAGGGATTTTTTGAAGCTGTGGTGGTGGGCCGCATGGGACTCTGCCCTGTAACTGCAAATTTTTTTAATGACAAATAGCAATTTTTAGGACTTTTTTATTCATTAATTTCTTTTAATTTAATGGCATCAAATGAGATCACTTTAGAGTCAAAATGTCGTTACCTGACCTATTTAGTCCAATAGTACTATGTGTCTATTAGAAAAGTACAATATTTTGTACTATTTGACAAAAACCTAAATACAATAAGATGCCTATTTTGGAGTCATATGGTGAGCTATTGCTAGCACACAAGCTACCTGTTGGAGACCCCTGCGATAAAAACAAGATTATTGCAGTAAGTGACACTTTAAAAAAGTACGTTGTGATGATGATCGATGTAGCAACGTAATATAGCCACTTGTGGCTCGCCGCTGGGACAAAAACGAGCTAGCTAGATGCCACCAACCAGGCAGCAAAATGTGTAAACAAAAATGCCAAAAAGTGGATTGCGATTGTAACGTCAGCAATCACACACACACTGAACGTTATAGTGGCTTAGCGTAACACTGCCCGCACCAGGGCTCGAACAGATGACCTTCATAATGGGAGGCGAGAGCGCTGACCACTCGGCCAAAAGCCTGGACCGTCTGCCTCGCGCTCAGCGCAGCTCTTAAGGCAGAGGAGGTAAAGGTTTACCAACGTCACACTGGCTGGCATCCGTTACATTAGCATGTGACAAACTGTTGTCAATTGACTACACATTTTACGGGCCGTTGTTCATTCGCCTGGTAATAAGAAACCAAGTGAAAGGCAACACAAGATGGGCAATTCTGGTGCATGCTTATCAAAATAAAAATGCATTATGCTATTTGAAATTGTTTTCAGACTACCTGTGGTCAGTATGTGCGTAAATAATAAGCTATACATGTACCTATATGGCATTTATACTCATTCATACAACATATGTTACTGCACAGTGCCTTTTATTTTGTAGTGGTGCACCGGCACAATCAATTACACGTAGTGGAAATCCTGTATTATGACATAATATGGTCCAAAACCAAACCTTTTCACATATGTTTGTAATATTTGGATTCCCTTGAGTAAAATATTAGAAAACCACAAACTACAAGCAGGATAATAAACATATTGTGGAATAATTGAGTTGTTAGAAGTGCTGAATTATAAAGGCAGATTGATAAAACATTTTGAATGTTGATAAAACATTTTGAATGTAGCGTTTCATGCATGTTGCCAAACAATGAGGTAATTTCCCATTGATAGATTAGCCATTTAGCACCTGCTCAACACATCCACACTGAGCACACCCCATAAATTAAGCCTGTTTGGCAAATTGTTCTAATTGGCACGGTAATAATTGGCGTCTTTGTCAACACATGATTGTTATTGCGCCTCGGCCGTGCGCTGAGGTCAGTGTACCTCATTAATGTCATTTGCACGGAGTGACCACACTGATACACTTCCACTCGGCTGCACAGTGGACATTGCGTCCTTATTTCGCTGGAGGGGCCCGCTGCAGCCATACCCAGTCAAGGGTGGTGTTCTGATGCCTCTGTCTCTCTTTCCCTTTATGTGCAGATGAGCAGACTTTTCTTACTGCATAATGCATTTGCAGTAATGATGCATTATCAGAACTCTACCGCTTATGCAGCCAGGGGCCCTTTTTGGGAGTATTCATTTAACAAAATATTTATCATTGTGGTTTTCTCACCGAAAGGCGTTTTCTAAGACTGCGTTTTGGTTAAGTAAATCTCACTTGTCCTGTGTTGGATATCATCCCATCGTGCATGTGTGTGTAATGCGCGTAAAACAACAATGCAAAAAATGCAAATTACCAGCAGATCAACACATTATTAGACTGCCATGTAAAATGAAATTTTGCATTACTGTTTTCAGACATTTTTTGATCCAGGTCTTTTATTAGGTGTACCCTGCTCCCGATTAACCTTTACCCAGGGGTGTCCAAACCTTTTCCACAACAAAACTGAAGACTGCGGTGGGGTTGTCCCGGTGTTTATTGTTTTGGCTTATTAAACACATTCAAACCAATCAAATGTGAGTCAAGATATGCTAATATATTTAAAGAGCAGCTCTCAGTTGTTTAAAATGATTTCATATTTTTATCGTAAAATTTAGCCTTATATCGGTTTTAATTTTTATTGCTGTGGGCCAATAAAAAAAAAGACACGGGCAACAAATGGCCCCTGGGCAAGACTTTGGACAGCCCTGCCTTCACCCAATACAACATGCCGTGAGGCAGGACTCGCTGCGTCATGTGACTGGCCGTAAAGCACGATAGCGGCGTTCGCGTGCTATGTCCTGACCTTTCTCCAGCGCCTCGATCTGCTCCTGCGTGAAGCTGGTGCGGTTCCTCTGCAGCTTCCTCTTGAGCTGCAGCCTCAGCTGAGAGTCGTCGCCCTCGTCCCTCTCAACGGGCACACCTCCCCCTCGGCCGGGGCCTCCTCCTACTGCCTCGCCTCCCATGCCGCCCTCTGTGTCCAGCAGGCAACCCTCGGACACTGGGCAGGGCAAAAAAGGCTGCAATGAAAAGTCCTCTTAAGGTGACGCTTTTTAGTGTCTCACCTGTGCTGTGTTGAGTCTGTACACCAGTGGGGTCATGGTACCAGTTGTTGGGCCCGCTCCAGTTAGAGCCACTCTGCAGGTTGAGCATGGTTAACTTCTCATACATACTACAAGTGTCCCGACCACCATGAAGAGCAAAGCAGCAGTCCTGCCGTGTGCGCGCTCGGCCCTGTTTACTGTCACTTTGGGATCCTCGCACCGTGGTTTCGATCCTACAACTCTTCCTCCTACGGCGGGGCGGGGGAAGGAGCGAAGAAGATGAAGAGGAGGAAGAAGAAGGAGGGGTTTAAATCGCATGAGTTCACACATGGTCGGCATTGTGGCGAATTAGCCTCACGATGACAGACAAAAATGGAGTTAGTTACACGCCGGCTGTCGTTACGTGTGTGCGTTATACGTTGGAATGCCGGGATACCTCTGGGAGCCAACGCACATTAGAAGCCACTCTGAGAGCCACGACATTTATTATGCTACTGGCTTTTAGCTTTGCTGATAACGCGTGCGCATGACACAGACATCCATTAGGAGAAAGTTTTTACAGTAAGGAAGGAAGTCAACACGCTGGCATGTAAATCCTTCACTCATATCGCTGGTGTCCGTGCAAGATACTTTCCCCGTATCTAAACAACAAGGATGTCAAAGGTCGCCAATCCCGACCGACCCGCTGGAGAACGCTGAAGAGCATGTCATTAACATGAAATATGAAAAGGCAAACTTTGCAACTTACAGTGAGCGTCAACGTGAGATGATGCTGGGGCTCTATACCCCCGACTCCCCCTCGTCCCTTGTTCTCCAGCTTTGTTGACAATACTGCGTCCGTACAGGCAAGGGTGCAGAGGAGAAGGGATGGCGGGGAGTGAAAGAGGGAGGTGGCGCGGGAGGGAGGGTGCTCTGGAGAGAAATGCGTCTGCGGGCGCTCTTGTCCTCGGAGCGATGGTGAGAGATAGAGAGAAAGAGAGAGAGAGGAAGGGAAGGGAGGCAGAGGGCCACCGAGGGGTGACAAAGTGAGTCAACATCAGTGTCAAGTTTGAACTTAATGCCAGCGAGAGAAGGAGGGGGAGGCGCGTGCAGAGTCCAGCATGAGGCGCACATAATGGAGAGTTAGAGCGATGATAAATACGTGATGGGATCCCATTTTAAAGGCATAATGTCAATACTGGCCGAGGAGAAGGAATGTGACTGAAGTCCCTGAAGATATAGCTAACAATAAACGGGAAGCATTTGTTCTCATTCATTCATTCATTTTCTATACCGCTTATCCTCATTAGGGTCACGGGGATGCTGGAGCCTATCCCAGCAGACTTTGGGCGAGAGGCGGGGTACACGCTGGACTGGTCGCCGGTCAATCGCAGGGCAGCATTTGTTCTCATGAATATAAATTCAAATCATAGAAATTAATCGGGTTCTTTTTTTCATTTAGTTAATCACCATGTAATGTGACATTGGTAGCTCTGCTTTTTATTATTGTTTTTCATGTTTAAAATAAAAACAGGGTACACACGCATGCACATCTGATTTTTTTTTTGCTCCTTTTGATGCTTAACAAAACATAAGGATCATAACAGGATTTCCTTGTGCAACTTTCCCAAAAATGAATTAAATAACTGTACTTACCAGATTTATTATAACCAGACATGGGGAAGTGCACTTTCTATTTTTACTTTAGAATTAAATGTACTGGTATTTGTATTGTTATTTATAATAACGTTTGTGGGCATTCACGATGAACAACTTTGATTTCTTCACAATGCATAAGCTGCACTTAAAAATAGGTGGTCAAATGTGACGTATACTTTTTGTAATGGTTTGCTGAAGTAGATCCTCAATAAAAACTGACGTATTTCCAAATCAATCAAGCAGTAAGTGATTTGTGTGAGGTCAATTGTGTGAATGACGCTTAAGATGATTTGTTGAATTGATGCATAGGTGCAGTAAAGCAACGAGACGATAATAACAATGAGAGGAAATGCTTTCTTTGTCCCGCCGTCCCGTCAAAGTTAAGAGACAATAAACAAAGGAACCAGGATGAAGTGGCACCCTACTTCAAGTTGACCACACACACAATACATCCGGTGTGAGGTGTGACTAATGACGCAGGTATGACGGTTTGCATGCAGCATCAAGCAGTGGGGTTTAAATATATTTCTTAGCTGGAAGATGGAGGCGGAGGCTAGAGATGGAGGGAGCGAAGGGGAAGTATGTGACTTTGGGGTGGGTGCAGGGGCTTGGGGATGGGGAGGGTGCCAGCTTGTTTTATTTCCGGTTGACAAGACTTTGCGCTCCCTTTCTCTCTGTCGCTCCCTCTCTCTTTCATACTCGCCTATTCTTTCTACGCCTCTGCACCCCCCCCCCTCCACCTCACAACCATTGCTTTGAGTCTCTCTTCCACCTCTTTCTCAGAGGTTCATCACGTTCACATCCTCTGTTCATCACTATAAGGACGCCATCATAACATCAGAAAACGTACTGTACATTGTCTTTGTTATCATTTGGGTTTTTTTTTTTTTAGCCCTTGTGTACCCTTGACAGTTGACCTTTATAGCTCTATGGCTTTACCAGAGTCTAATAATTCTCCTTTTGTGGTGCGTGACTGGAATGGACCTTGATGGACAGATATGGACTTATACTGGGCCCCTATTTCTAAGAATGCTGAGGTTTAATATGCAAAAAGTGCTCTTCAATCAGACTTTTTTCATTTTATATGTACAGTAATTGCATATACTGTACACTGCTAAAAAAAATAGAGGAACACTTTTTAATCAGAGTATAGTAACCTATCAGTCAAACTTGTGGGATATTGATGTGGTCAGGTGAGTAGCAGAGGGGGTTGTTAATCAGTTTCAGCTGCTTTGTTGTTACTGAAATCAACAACAGGAGCATCAGAGGGGCAACAATGAGACAGACCCCAAAACAGGAATGCTTTTCCAGTTTGAGGCCACTGACTCCTCATCTCTTTTGGCTGATTTTTTTACTAACTGTCTTTCTACTGCTGTAGTTTTTCATTTGGCTTGGATCAACATCTCTGTTGATAGCATGGTGCGCTACCTGGACGCTACAGAGGTTGCACAAGTAGTCCAACTCCTCCAGGATGGCACATCAATACGTACCATTGCAAGAAGGTTTGCTGTGTCTCCCAACACAGTCTCAAAAGCATGGAGGAGATTCCAGGAGACAGGTAGTTACTCCAGGAGAGCTGGACAGGGCCGTAGAAGGTCCAAAAAACCCTCAGCAGGATCGGTACCTGCTCCTTTGTGCAAGGAGGAACAGGATGAGCACTGCCAGAGCCCTACAAAATGACATCCAGAATGCCACTGGTGTGAATGTTTCTGACCAAACAATCATAAACAGGCTCCGTGAGGGTGGCCTGAGGGCCCGACGTCCTGTAGTGGGCCCTGTGCTCACTGCCCAGCACCGTAGAGCTCGTTTGACATTTGCCATAGACCACCAGAATTGGCAAGTACGCCACTGGCGCCCTGTGCTCTTCACC
Source organism: Oostethus manadensis (assembly GCA_024372805.1). Classification (NCBI taxonomy): domain Eukaryota; kingdom Metazoa; phylum Chordata; class Actinopteri; order Syngnathiformes; family Syngnathidae; genus Oostethus; species Oostethus manadensis. The sequence continues at coordinate 3,181,388 of QODF01000050.1, read as the reverse complement.
GATGACAGCAAGTTCAACCTGAGCACATGCGACGGAGTGAAAGAGTCTGGAGATGTGGTGGAGAAAGTTATGCTGCCTGCAACATCATTCAGCATGACCGGTTTGGTGGTGGGTAGTATGAAAATAAGTGTTTTGCCCCACACAGAGGATATATTTATTTATATGCCAAAACGTCATTCTAATTCTATTCCTCATAATTTGGGGCTGATGAGGATAAAGTGAGAAAAAAGGTGTGTGTGTGTGTGTGCGTGTGTGTGTGTGTGTGTGTGTATGGTGCTTGGGGGCATTCTGGACATGCACCTTTAACTGGACGTGACCCCATTTTCAAAACATTTTTTCTAATCATTAAATCAAATAATTTAATGAGGGACATTTTCTGGAACTGTGCCCATTTTTTAAATTTCTAATAAAATATGTAGATACTGTATAGCACCTAAAATATATACCATTTTTTTATTATTTAAGAGAGATATGTTTATCTAAATCTGCATCATTTATTTTACAATAAAAAACAATGTATTATTTAGTTAAAACCTGACTGGGTTTTTTGGGTTTGACCCCTTTTTAAAAACATTTTTTCAAACCATTAAATCAAATCATTTAATGAGGGACATTTTCTGGATCTGGGCCCATTTTTTTGTTTTTCATAAAATATGTAGATAATGTATAGTACCTAAAATATATATTATTTAAGAGATGTTTATTTATCTAAATAATATATATTTGATCTAAATATGCATCATTTTTTTACAATAAAAAAACAATGTATTATTTAGTCAAAAAGTGACTGTATTATCAGAATCAGTGACAGAATTAATTCATGGCAAACCTTCAACTGGGTTTGGCTTTCATTTCTTATTTGTAAGTCCAAAAAAATCGAATGCATTGATTGTAATAATCCATTGCACCGTTTCAAAATCGTTAACACAAAGATTAATAGTGGATATTAATGCATGTTCTGGGCCAGTCATTGTAATTAGACATCATTTTTCTGTAATGGTGCACGACATCGAAATGACAAAATTCAGGCGCGTGTAACATAATACATATCGGTGTATATATGAAATAATATGTTTAATGCCAGCAGCATTTGAAAGCAACGCATGTTCAGATGGCACATGTTCTACACCATTTGGGGGTTCTTGTCTTCTGTGGTGTGCGGCGCAGTAATTGTCCCGAGCAGCTTTCAAAGTAAAAAGAGTTGGAAACACGCAACTTTACGGAAGAGATCTGTGAAGGTGGAAGTGCCCGCCGCGCGCCCTCTCTCTTGTAAAGTCATTGCTGCATCTCATTGTGTTCCGGTTGCTGGAATGTGGCCTAACCTATGTGATCCCTATGTGCTGAGTGCAATAATGTGTGAGCGTGTGAGCGTGTGTGACGGCGCGTGCTTCGCTGCAAAGATTCATGTAGCTCCAGGACATGTTTTTTTTTTTTTTTTTTTTTAGTGCATCTTGTTAGTTCATTTCTGTCACCTCTCTCTCTCTCCCTCTCTCTCTCTCTCTCGCCATCCCTTGCTTTTTGGCGCTGAAGGGGGGATGTGGGCACGGGAGGGGAGGGCACGAGTGTGCGTGTGGAGGCAGTCACCATGGTTACCATGCCACGGCAAATATTCATCAAGATGTTGAAATAAAAACAAACGGGAGCGCATTATAACTGCGCTTAGTGACTGCATCCTGTAATGCCTGCATATAGAATGAGCGAGAGGGGCGGGGAGGGGGCGCCATCTTTGCTGTATGGTGGTCACGTGACACACACACACACACACACACGCCAATTTGTTCTGTTATTTCCCGCTTTACCTGTTTTTTGGAATTTCCGGTGAGGGCTTCTATGAGACACCCTTTTCCTTACCACCGCCGCCACCCACCTCCATCTCTTGCTCTTCCTCTACTGTTGTGTAGCCCCAGGCCATAGTGTGATGTGTCCTCCCTCCCTCTCCCTCTCTCTCTGTCCCTGTCACCTTCAATTGCTCTATGAAACTAGACACACGGCCTGGGGCACCCGAGAGCCAGCGAGCGAGCGGGCGCCAGGGAGGGAGGAGAGCAAAAAAAAAAAAGAGAGACGGACAGCTTTAAAGACAAACAGAAGGAATAAACATTGGGTGTCATGAGAAGAAAGGAAAGTGACCCACAGCCCAAACGTGCAGAAAACACTCAGCATTACAACACAAGCTCCACACAGCCGGATCTGGGAGGCTGTTTGACCTTTAACCTGGGCGTCTTCGAGTTAGTCAGGAAATTTAGCAGCAACAAACACCTGCTAAACAGGTTCCGGGTGTCACAGGGGGCACGGCTAAACACAGGGAACATGAAACCGCATGACACCATCGCGGGAGGTTAACCTTTAACAAGGGGTCATGTGACTTGGTGGTTGTTTTTGTTTCTGACATGTAGCAAAAAGAAAACCAGTAGCGCGATATACGAGCTGATACCTGCTGTGGAATCCGACATAAGCACAGGGTGGGCTGAAGGTGGGGTCACGGGTAACATTTACACACAGTGCGACACAAACTCCGATCTCCATCAATTTCAGTGAATGCGTAGAAGGAAGGATCTGTAATCTTTTCTATAATTTCCCTGCATATCTCAAATGTGATGGTTAAGGTGAGACTCTAACCCTAATTTTGGCCCACCTTGTAGACTGAGGTCCAAGCTTCTTCCAAGCTGAGGGTGTGAATGGCCTCTGTGAGAGCGGTCACATTTTATTTATTATTAACACTAGATTTACTAAGGCTGCGCAAATTTGCATAAATTCCCTGGACCTAACATCTATCAGCACCCCTGCTGAGATTTTCAGCTCCATTGTTCTCCTGCTTTTGTCATGCAAACACACCCATTACCTGTGAGGCCCGGCACATTTGCATGTGTTTGCTTAAACCAAGCTAGGCCGAAACTTTGCGTTTGACATGGAATCCTGCAGAACTGCCTGTTGGATTCGTACAAAAGACACACATTCACAACACATGGATACACAAGTCTGTTTTATTTTACCGTTTCAAAGTGTACAGCGTTTGCAGACCCAGTGTCCATCGTCCCTGCATATGGCACAGGTGAATGTATGGCATGTTGCACAGGTAAACCTGCTGCGATTCCTGTTGCAGCTCTCTTGCACCGGGCACTGCGTTGTCCCTGGCACAGTAGTAGCACCAGCAGCTTCAGCAGCCTGCCTCTGTGCCAATATTTGCTTGTCCTGCACGAATCGGCAACAAAATTCCTTACCAAGATGACCCAGAAACAATCTTCCTTTGCCTGTCCACCCAGTACATGCCGTGTACAAAATGGAGGCATTCACCGCCGCCAGGTCCAGCATATTGTAAAAAAACGCTACTGACCACCTGCGTGTTGCTGCTCTTACGGAATACATCCGTACAAATTGAGGAAGTTCACGGCAGACTTTCTTCACTGAGCCCAGTAGTGTTAGTTTGCGCTGCAGAAGTCTGTACGAGAGTGATGGAGAAGTATTGAAATTGTCCGTCGTGACATTTCTCCCATCGTCCAAAAATGGCTCCATCAAATTCATGTCCACGTTCTCTGCCAGTCTCTCTCCTTTCTGACGACTGGGGTCCTTTCCCAAGTAAGGAGATGCTTTGCAGACATATTTGGTCTCCAAATCAGTGGCCATCCAGAACTTGATCCCAAATTTGTCTGGCTTGGTTGCGATATATTCTGTGAATGAATGAAATGAATGCCATCAGTTCATGAATTGCCAAATTCCAGTCCGGTTCTGTTTTGCGGGCTTGATGGGCCGTGCATCCCTGATGGTCGGCAGCGTTCTCGCGTCTAACAGGCAAAGGAAGCTTTGGAGCACGCTTGTAATTTTACGCTGTCGGAAGATAAACAGATAGAGAATGGTAAATTTACACGAACCACACTCTAAATGGGTTTATATAAATATTATTTTACTATGCCAATAACAAACCTTAGCAGACTCTGTAGGTCCAGCTTGCGCAGTGAAGCACGAGTGATTTGCTACTGCACCGGACATTCCAATGTCCTCCTCTACCCGCCCGCACAGCAGAATCTTTTGCCGTCTGGCTCGGACTGGGCTTCGCAGAACCATGATGCTTCTTCCATAGAGGCAACTTGTGTTCTTGTTTCGTCTCCTTTTAGGATTCTTCTAAGGCCATAGTGGCCTGCTAGACAAATGAACAGTCCTCCATCAGAGTCTGCTGAAGCCAGGCCAAAGCCTGTTGCGCTGAGAGGTTCTTCTTGCGTGGCAGTGATACGGAGGCCATCCTGATGTGTGTTCTCAAAAATACAAAGAAGAAATGATTCTCCCGCCTGGGTCGGTATGCTTTTATGCACAGCACTGCGCTGTACTCATGCAATGCCACTCCCTTACATACACAGTCACAATGAACAGAATCACACCTTTTGGCCACCATAACAGCGTTTATGTGTTGTGAAGTATCTTGTGAAGCACCATGGCATTGATGGCATAGCATACTGCCATCAATGCCATGGTAATTGGCCTCCCATTGAAATGGGTCTATGCCATTGAAACACCAACAAAAAACCCATGATTACAGTATCAGTCTGTCATCATTTTCCATGTGAACATTGCCAAAAGTACCAATTGCCCTCTGACTGCATGAATCGGCAACAGAGTTCCTTGGTTAGAAGCACAATCAGAGGTCTGGTTCAACAGGTTTTCATCTGGCCCTGCCTTTCCACCCATACTGCCCTCACTCTTGCAGTCCCCGATATCTGCTACAGGCACCAATACCCACCCTCCCCCAGGAGAGATGCAGGAGCTGACCCCACACATATTGACTAACAGACATCCAATACACCATGGTAGTTTCTATGTGCAATATTTCTCATATGCAATATTAGTTCTTGTCACTCCTTGTCACTACATTGCATGCCTGTCCATGAAGATAAATCCACAGTGTTGTACATACATTTATATATCCACTCTGTACACAGAGGTTTGGCCTGCCTCATATCTGAGTAAACAAACGCAAATGTGCCAGGCCTCACAGGTAACGGGTCGTGTTCACGACAAACGCAGGCGGAGAATCGAGCTGAGCAACTGTGAAAATCTCATCTTGGGTGATTTCGAGTTGTTAATTGAACGTGGGCCAAGATATGCTGAGCTACTGTACATACATGTAAAGACAGGACAGACTACATTCAGCTTTGTGGTGAAAGGGACACTATTCTTTCTTCTTCTTATTACAGTATAACTCTTTATAACTGTTATTATCGAGAGCTGTAACATACTCGAAGACCTTACCAAATTTTGCAGGCATGTATTTCCAGGCAAAAATGCTCATGCGTTCATCATGGCAGGATGCCACGAGACACACAGGTAGTCAGCCATCTTGGTTGGCAGGTGCCCTTTTGGTAGGGTGGGGGGCCTGCGGGCCATTATCAGTATTTATTTGTTTTCTCTGTGATGTTTTAATGAATGCCGGTTAATTTTGTCTGTGAATTTTGTCGTGGGGCAATAGAAACGCAAGCTTGGTTGTATATTTAGATTAGGGAGTACCACAGCAACAACATTTAAAGAAAAAAGTAAATATTAAAACGGCTTAAACACGCCTTGTACGGTTTCGGTGGGAGGAGTTTACCCTTGCACTCGTCTGTTTTCATTGGTTCAGGTAGACCACTATGCCGCCTTCTCATTGGTCAGTTTGGGCTAGCAGGTATCATAATGATTATGCGTTACAGCTTGTTCTTTTGGAATGTGCCCGGAACAGTTTGTTGTCCATTCCGGGCCTCTCTGCGGATGTTACTGGACCGCGACACTGTCGGAAACAGGGATTATCTTTATCTTATCTTTTTTTAAAGTCAATCAAACGCCACAGTCCACGAAGCGGGAAGGTCGACGACGTACACAAACGACATTTTCGGCGGGATCTACCTTCAGGACACACCCTTCCGTTTTACGTCTTCATGAACCGAACTAAGTCTAATCTGTGACGAGAAACGCCGCCCAAAATGTCTATAAAGTCAAAGTTTTTTGCCATTTTCTTGGGCGTAACAGGTGAGTGGCCGCCCTGTGCTTCTTCCCTGTCGCCGCCCGCCATGTTTGTTTCTTTGTCCCCTTTTTGTAATATAACGGAACAGCGTACCCGTGGTTACGTCACGACGTTACGTTTCATTTCCCTTTTTTTCCGTAAAAGAGCTTGAGCAATCAGAACAGGTGTTGTTTAATTGGGCTACCTGGAAGTGGCAGGAAAGTCCATTTATAGTCAAAAAATGGTGTGTTAATAACATTTGCTATTATGTGGCATTATATTTGTGCCACTCTCTAAGAAATATATGCAATTTTGCTGTAAAATCATAAATGTTTATATTCATTCATTTACAAATAGAAATAAGACGATGGAAAAAAAAAACCGACCCAATTTGTTTACTGTGAATGTTTTTCAGTGCTCAACTCCGCAATGTTTCCCCCATTTTAACAAATAATTCATATTCACATCTAGGATTTTTGGACTCATCGTATGCGATAGAATGTGGCCAACCGCCGCTGTTGGAGAACAGGATTGTGGGAGGAATGGACTCTTTGGATGGGGTGTGGCCCTGGCAGGTGGATATACAGGTGGGTCCCTGCAGACACAGGCGGTTCTCCTCCTCAGCCAACTCCACCCCACATCGCTAAATCATATGCGGTGTTTTCAAGCAGTGTAGGCATCTTGTCTTATCAAGATGACCAGAGGACACGGGGATATACTTGCGATGCTAAGATGACTCTTATATGTGTGGTTTTTTTTACAACTTCCCCTTTGGTTTCCAGAAAGCTGGCGCTCATGTCTGTGGAGGTTCTATCATCACAGAGAACTGGATCATATCAGCAGCTCACTGTTTCCCCAAGTGAGAACACTCAGCCAACATTATCAACTAACTGTCATCCGTCACATTGTGTTGGTGCATTTTTAAATTGTGGACGTTTACAAACATTCAACACGCTACATCCGGTATGTGTGTATATTAAGGATGCTCCGATCGGGGTTTTAGTCTGCCGAGACGATCATGAGTGAAATCGGTCGATAACAATCACATTAAGTGTACATTTTTAAATTTGCTTTTGGCTATATCAGGTGTCACCAGTATTTTTTTCTTGTTCGATTGCCTATCACAAAATGAAATGGCTACCAGATACTCATTTTTGTAACATTTATTATCAGTTATTCCAACCCAAAAAAACCAATATGCTTGTTTTACCTGAACATAAACAAAATGCTGGTAGTTACAACACACATTTTCTATTTTAAATGGATTTCTTTCTAGTGTTTTCACATTATTAACTGAAAACGTGAATGGTAAGCCGGCTTGCGGGCACCACGTGTGGTCGTGGGGTGTCCTGGTATGAAACAGGAACCATAAAATCGCATTCATTTAGACCTTATGTGTCAAACTCGTGCCATTGAGGGCTGACGCACTGCAGGTTTTTTCTCCAGCAGATGATTTTATTTTATTTTTCAAATTGAAGGTGTTGATCATTAAAATCACCTGCTTTAGTGACCAGCTGGAAAAACTTTTGCAAGCGAGTACACAGTTTGATGGCACTCCAGCAGGAGTGCTAACCCTGGCAGTTAGCAAATTATGGCGATTATGGCTGCCATCCAGTCTGACGAATCCAACCACTTTTTGGGCTTAGACCTCCCATGGCCACCCTGGCGAGATATTGTTTGCACGGTGCTGCAAAACTTGTATTACACTCACAAAGGACGGGTACAGTAAGTCCCACACGGCAGACATGTTTGTTTTGACACGCCTGCGCAATCTGAAGGGAAAGTGGGCGGTAGACGCTCGCTACTGCAATAGTTGGGGGTGGAAGTTATTGCGTTAAAAAGGAATATGCCGATCACGTGCTTGTGATTGATCGGCGCACATCTAGTATACAGTATAGGGTTGTCCTGATTCCTTCACATGAATGCATGTATTTGTGTAAGGTATCTCCTAGTCTTAAACTGCAGCACAGTAAAGGATGAAAATGTGTTAAAGCATGCACCCCTAATGTGTTGCCTGTGCTATTATTCTGAGAAGTGCACCACACGGTGGCCTGGATTGACTTGCAAGCTAATGTTATGACCGAGTGGGCATCTCTCATCTCCTTTCAGTCCGTCCGACGTGAGTTCGTACATCATATACGCCGGCCGCCACAAGCTGAATGGCTTCAACCCTCACCAGTCGTCTCACCGTGTGAGCTACGTGGTGATCCCGTCCGGGTACGTCGAGCCTCACAGCGGTAAGGATGTTGCTCTGGTGCGGCTGTCCATCCCAGTGGCCTGGTCAGATTGGATCCGTCCTGTGTGCCTGCCTGCCTCTGGCACCCTGTTTCCAGGTGGCATGCCATGTTACGTCACCGGCTGGGGAAACGTCCGCGCTGAAGGTGTGGCTCGACTGATATTATTAAAAGCATTTGTCAGGTGACAATTTTACATACGGAAGGTGTTTAAGTAAGCAAGTTAATCAAATAAAATAACTCCCATGGCAATCACATTAGTTAGCATTGATACAGATGTGTTGGGAGAGTTGTCAGGTATGTACAGAAAATCTTGTTAGACATTTTAATTTAACATTAGTTACACAGGTAAACATTTTAATGAACATCTTAAGTGGTCAGTTAATTAGGCATTGTGTAATATTTCACAAACTAGCAAGAACTTCTTGTCCATGTACATGTCTGTTTTTTTTTTAATCATGCAAACACAAATAATTACAAATGTTGAACACATGTGCTATCCAGCACTCAAAAAGAATATTGTGGTTGGAAAAACAGTGTTCCTTCTTTCTCCCGCGCCTCGCTCAGTACCCCTGCAAGGACTGGGGACTCTACAGGAGGTGCAAGTGCCAATCATCTCACAGGGTTCATGTCAGAAGATGTATGAGTTGGAGCAGGTGGACATCCTGTATGACATGATTTGCGCTGGCTACCAGGAGGGTGGCAAGGACTCCTGCCAGGTACTGTTGGATCAGCTCCTTGGGTTAATGTTTACACTTTTGTGTGTGCGTGCGCGCCTCATAACCCCACCGTCCTACCTTATCAGGGTGATTCAGGAGGGCCCCTCGTCTGCCAGATGTTGAATGGGACCTGGGTTCAAGCCGGAGTGGTGAGTTTTGGGCTGGGCTGTGCTGAGGCCAACAAGCCAGGTGTGTACTCCAGACTCACCAGCTACTCCAGCTTCATCAGAGACAACATACCCGAGGTCCATCTGTACGGCAAGGCCCACCAGCCCTTGCTAGGAGGGACTGGTGTGGCTGTGCTCGGCTGTCTGTCTACTATGCTGACTCTGCTTGGGCTTTAACGAGTGCATTTTGGGGAAAAGAAATCCGAGCCAAATGAGATTCACTTTGATATGAACATGAAGTAATATGCACCAACAAATGTAATATAATCTTAATTTGTATAGATTAAATGTGATTTCTAAATGTTTTTGATATTTTTGTCTTTACATGGTGACTGAGTAATATTTTGTATTTCAAATAAAGTTCTTCTGGACAGTGCCTGACATCAATTTCCATCACAAAGGTTTAAAAGCAGGGGTGTCACAACTGAACCATATTTAGTTTCTAAAACAAATCAATGTTAAAAGTAAAGCAGTTATTTAAGAAACACATCTGGGCTTTTTCTTAGATAACAAAATAGTTTTGTCCCCCCCCCCAACAGCGTAACCCTAAACTTTGTGATCGAGGGCTGGTGCTGAGTTTTACAGTTAGAATGTGGCCAATAAAAGACACACCCAGCATAGAGTAAACTTCAAAATTTACTAGATGTTGACATTCACAGGCTGACAAAGGTGGTTTTTTAAAATTCAAGATTGCATCAAAGTGAAAATAACTGCTTAGTAATACAGTTTACAAAACTACTTTTAAATCAATTGACTCAGTCTTAAGAAAAACAGTCAGGCATCAGGAGGGATGGAATCAGAGAGAATCATGGGAGAGCCGAGCTGGAGCTCCTGCTGAAGTGATTCCAAATCGGCCGGCGTCATGCGGTGAACCTCACTCCAATCAGATAAGAGAGAAGCCGAAAGCGGAGCGGAGTCGTAACTGCAACAAATGATGTATCGCGTATGCATGACCGGAGCTACTGCGAGCAAAGAGGAGCTTACCTGTCTCGGTCGCAGTGTTGCAGTTCTGTAAGCGACTGGGTGAGAAGGTCATCCAGGTCAAAGCCCACACCATAGCCCGCCCCGCTGCCTTTAGGGGTGACAGAGAAGACTGGGGGCAACACGTCCTCAACCTGAGGGAGGCCAAACTGGATTAACTCAACTTTGATCTCCATATGGGACACCGACTGAAAAGCATGCAAATTGAGACCCACCTGAGACTTGGAGAGCTGTAGTGTTACTGTGTGGATGTCCGGGGTGATGGAGGGGCCCTGCTGCCCCGTATCTGTGAACCCCAAACTAGCATGAACCTGTGAGGGCACCCCTAAGGCATCACAAAGGGTGTTTGTGGTCTGTGGGCCGGCTTTCTCTCCTACGGAAGAACACAGCTTCTCCATTGGCCCACTAGTAGCAGATGAGGGTGTTATGTGATTGTTGAGGTGATTGGCGTCGGTATTGCCGTTGGTGTCGCTGGTGCTTAGTGTAGTCTGGCCTTTGGTTAAAAAACTATCCAGGGGGAGCAGCTGTGTCTGAGAGTCGCGTAGCGCTTGACTTTGGAGAATGTTCTGTTGCGGCTGAGGCGGTGTCCTTTGTGCTTTTGCATGTTGTGATGGCCTCGTCTCTAATTGCTGTCCGTTCCAATTACCCAAGCAGTTGAAAGCGCTCGGGCCGCCGCTCTCATCGCGAGGTTTGATCATGTTGTTCTTGACAAACCCGCCAGAGACGGCCATTAGGTCCACACAGCTGCCTACAGCAACATCTGCTGGCTTCCTCTGGCTCATTGAGAAAAGCAGTTGCTGGTTTTTGCTGGGAGGTTGGAACAAACTGGCCTGACTGGCTTCAAGTTGAGAGATTAGCTGCTCGTGAGATAGAAACTTTGTCGCTTCTTTTTCTGCTTTACTGTTGGGTGATACTTGAACACTGTCACCCACAACAGTATGGTTCACATTATAGTCTTTATTCTTCCCTCCATCACTGCGACCGTCCATCATCTTTGTCCACCGCTGTAAGAGGCTTTTGTCGTTATCGCTCAATAAAACCCCGCCCAGTGAGTCCCCCAGCCTCCCTTCTCGTCGCTCCTTCTCTTTAAGTTTCCTTTCCCTTTCCCTCGCTCGCTCCTGCCTCTTTTTCCTCTTCTCCTCTCTCTCTCGCTGGCGCTCCTGAGCCGTGACGGGTCGGCGCAACTCCGGATTGGATAGAGATGAGGATGCTCCTCCTGCGGTGGCCGCCTCGGAGCCCAGCGTGGACCCCCCGCCATCTGCAATCCAAAAAATGACAGACAAACTTAACACATAGACCCTGAAAAATAGAACAGCACCTCCAACAAGACCTACATATCAAATAAACTTACCCCCCCTGGCTTTATTTCGGAATAAAGCAGCTTTAAGAGCTGCTTTGGTGTCTTCCGATATGGCCCCATCTTTTCTGGTCCCCTCTCCAGTGCCTTGAGATGACCTCTGGTTCTTTGCCAGGGACTGTGAGAGGCTGTGAGACAGTGATTGAACTTGGGCTGCTGACAGTGACAGAGTTGTGCCGGCTAAAGGCGTCATAGAGTAAGGGGGCTGGTTCTGGACTGGCTGAGGACCTTGACTAGGGAGCTGTTCAACGTTGTGCCTCATTGCTTCCCCGTCATGACCAGACACTGGAGTGGTTAGATCTATCGTCTCAGGCTGGCCGCCGTCCGAGCTGGCGCTGGGCATGTCCACGTCGACCGGGCCACTTTCGCTTTTAGTGAGGCCCGGTAAATTGAGGACGTCTTTGTTACAGGTGTCCATTCGGGTTGTGAACATACTTTTTGGCTCGGCTGGTGCTTTTGACTCCGGCGCTGTCATTTGCTGCACGTGTGAGGCTCGTCCAACGTCTGTTGGACCTTGTGGGGACTCGGTCAAGCTGGGGGAAACCCGAGCGACGCACTGCTTGCTGCTTTGCGCTGCTGCGGTTCCTCCTCCATTCACTCTCGCTAAGGGCCTGAACTGGAGTCTTTGACGGGAGCCCTGCTTGTTCCTATGAAAGTCCTGGATCTCCATCAGAATTTCCTCTTTAATTTGCTCCTTGCTCATCGGAAGCTTATCAAACTCAAAGTCAAAAGCTGGCACACAGATGGGCTCGTCGTCCGAATCGTGGTATTTAGCCAGGTAAGGATGTTCCAGCGCTTGAGTGACACTTATGCGCTCACGTGGATCAAAGCGGAGCATGGACGCCAGCAGGTCCAAAGCCTTGGCCTCAGCTTGGGGATAGACTTTAGCGAAGGGCACACCAGATTGGGATGGAAGACTTTGAACGTAGGAGCGGACCCTGTCAGCTCTAATAGCACCAATCAGCCCCTCGGGAGGGGTGCCCAGCACGGACAAAATGAGCTGAAGCTGGTGGACGTAGTGCTTCCCGGGAAATAGCTGCTTTCGCCCCAACATTTCGGCAAAGATGCAGCCCACAGACCACATATCAATGGCCAAACTGTAGTGGTTCAGGGACAGCAGTAGCTCAGGAGCACGATACCACCGGGTTGCCACGTACTCAGTCATGAACGAGTGGGACTCCTCCGGATGGGAGCTGAGACCCCTGGCCATGCCAAAGTCGCCGATTTTTAGCTCACAGTTCTCATTCACCAGCAGGTTGGAGGGCTTGAGGTCGCGGTGGATGACGTTGGCAGAATGCACGTACTTAAGGCCACGAAGGAGCTGGTACAGGAAGTAGCGGGTGTGCTCCGGTGTGAGTGCTTGGGCGGAGTGGATGATCTGGTGCAAGTCACTCTCCATGAGGTCCAGCACCACATACCTGCACAGACATTTTCAATTCAAACTAATGTAAGCATAAGGTGGCTTGGAAAGAAGAAGAAGAAGAAAAAAAAAAGAGTACATACACAGACTTGAAGGCGGAGTGAGGAATGTTAGGCTGCAGGATGTCGTTGATGGCAATGATATTATCATGCTTGAAGTGCTTGAGAATTTTTAGCTCCCTCAAGGTGCGCTTGGCGTTGGTCACCACCTCGAAGGCATTGGAGATCTTCTTTATCGCCACCTGCTGGCCTGGTGTATGTAAAGCACAGAAGTAGTGTGTGTGAAGTAACAATACACAATTGCCCCCCCACACACCTACCATTGTCTCGTCTCCTGGCAGATGACACAACGCCATAGGCTCCCGTACCAATGGTCTCGATGACGTCATACTCCTCGCCCACATCAAACTTCACGTCGAGCGAGTGTTTCTTGAGCAGGGCCAGGTTTTTGGCAGCTGTGCTGGTGTCTGCGTTCCGGCCCGCTGCCTTGGCCGCATCCTGGTCGGCGTCGCCTTTCGCAGTCGTCATTCTTTCAGGCGCCGCGGCCGCAGCTTGACCTTTCCCGCCAAGCCCGCCCTCCTCGGACGCCATAACTGCAGACACGCCAGCTATTATAATATTTTTTTGACATTTGTCCGGCAGTCGTTTCACTCGCGGACAGACAGTGGAATTCGCCAAAAAAGAGACGGAAGAGGTCTTTGACGAGGCAGTGCCGAGCAACAGGTTAAAGATGGTTATCTGTGCGTCGCGTCAGGGGCGTAGCCGCTTAGCCTTTACCCAAACAACCATTTTGTGTGTGTGTGTGTAAAACCAACCGTGAATGTGCGGTTCGGGAAAGGACGCCAGCCAAACAGCCCTCACTCCAGCCTTTTTTTGTCAAGCCCGGGGTATCATGTCTGTCTCTTGTTTTTATTCTGCCGTTTCCTGGTCTTTGTTTTCTTCTTCTGTGTCGGGTCGCCGGCCGGCCAGTCGCGCTACCGCCACCTGCTGGACAGACGGCGCACACAGCTCGCGGTCCGCCCGTTCTTCCAGCGACGCGACTCGAAACGAGGCAGGGTTGTTTAGTTTAGCATCGCCTTCGCGTACCATGTCCCCCTGTCCATAAAATAGACCCATTTCCCCTCATAACATCACCAAGGGACGGATAAATTAGCCGCGGGATATCTCGTATTTTGATTGGCGTTTGATTAGCAAATCAAAACGATGTGACGTGTGTGATTGCTAGCCAATAAAAGCAAGGAAGGCGGATTAGTCACTAAAAAACAGCCGTTTTCAATTTATTAATCCATCCATATTAACCACCACCAGAACAAAATCATAATTGCTTGTATGTTACTTCTGGTAACGAGGTATATCTTTTTTGTTTACGCTATAACTATCATGACTCATCTGTGAGCTCACTAAATAAACACTCTTACGCCACTCTGGTCACGGGGTCCAACATCTGGCCGACCAATGAAAAGGCGTGTCTAGACGCCGCCGAGCCAATCAAAAGTGAGCACCGTGGACCGAGCGGGTCTCAGTGGCAGCGGCACATCACTTCTTCCAGGCAAGTGAGGGGAGTGATTTTTGTGGATTACTCATGGCAGCAGCAGACATACCCGCGTGGGAGAGGAAAACGCGCGTGTTTTTGGGCGTCGTTGGCTTGATTTTGTCTCTTTACGCCCTTCACGTGGAGCTGTCCCGCGAGCGCGACCCCGCGTACAGAGCCATGTGCGATCTGGGGGAGGCTGTGAGCTGCTCCAGGGTGTTCACCTCCAGGTGTTGTTGGGTTTGTTCGCTTGAGCGCAAGAATGCTGCATGCGGGATCTTACTACGGTTGCTGGGGGCAGCCCCCCCCCCCCCCCTGGAGTGCCACGTCATACACCCCCGCCCGCGCTCATTTCAAAACACTTCTTTTCCAGTTTGACACTCGCCCTTCCCGTCATTCCTTTTCTGTCCGCACCAAGCAACCCGTCTCCCTTGCTGCTGTTTTACTTTCTTTGTTATTGTTGTTTGCAGATGGGGACGTGGTTTTGGCTTGGTGCAGTTGTTTGTCGCCAAAGATAGCCCTCTGAACCAGCCCAACAGCGTACTGGGCCTCCTATTTTACACTCTGCAGCTCGGCCTGGGTGAGTGAAATTGCAGTGCACGCCGATGTGGTCGCACGCTGGAGAATCGTGACATTCCAGCTAAATCCAAAGTCAAAAGTGTTGCAGCTAGGCGGATATGTGTCTAGTGCAGGGGTGGGGAAGCTGTGGCTCGGGAGCCAGATGAGGCTCTTTTGATGACCACGTGTGGCTCTCGGAAGTTTCTAAACAGCATAACATTTATTTCTTTTCATGTAGTTTTTTCCTCAAATACATGTAACATAGCTTGCTTTACAAAGGGGCTGTTGCAAGTGCGGTCCGACTGATTTATTTGCCAGCGGCACAATCGATAAATACTATTTAACATATAACAATATATATTGAGAGAAAAAAGTCACACTGTAACCAGAATAAACGTGTAATATTATGAGTAAAACAATGTCATTTTAGTAACAGAGTCTGTTTTTATTTTTTAAATGTCACATGTCATCAGTTATGATGGTTTTAGCCTAGTAATGTTTTTTTTTTTTTGCCTCATAACTTTGTCACCACTTGGGGCGGAGGTCTTGATTAATTTTGCAAACAGTTTTTGTTGTTTTGAGACCTTTTTGCCACTCGAGGGAGCAAAGTAGAAGTAGTGTAGTAAGTAGTGTAGTAAATCACTCAAATGTGCAGTTGTTTTGCCTTGTAATGACTTTATCTCATCACTAGAGGGCGTGTTTGCACATAATTATTAGTTAGGCCTCGCACTGACTCCGGGAAAAAGCAGCAGTAATTTTACAAAAAATAAAGTCAAAATATTAGGAGAAAAAAAGTAATCTAACCCAAAATAGGTTTTGGGTTAATTTTTGGAAGATTAAGTTGCGGATAATGTTATAATATTTGGAGAATATTGTCACAATATTACAGGAATAAAGTCATAATTACAAGAAAAGGTAAAAAACTGAGGGAAAAAACATCAAAATATTAAGAGAAAAAAGTAACAATTTTCCAAGAATAAACTTGTAATGTTATAAGAAAAAAATAAAGCGATTTTAGTAGTCATTTTTAAAAATGTCATTATACTATGAGAAACAAACAAAACGATGTAAAGTTGGAATTTTCGAAATATTAGTTTGGGGGAAAATAATATGTAAATAAAGTTAAATATTGTGGGAATAAAGTTATATAAAAAATATAATTTTTGTTTTATAATGTAATGTTTTGTGTAATGTTTTTTTTTGCTGGCATTTAAAAGTACAAATAACATTCCAAATATGAAACCTTCTCAGCACTTTTACAGTCTAAAATTGTTGGTCTCGTTTAAAAGTGCACGCTGTAAAAAATATGATATGGCTCTCACGGAAATACATTTAAAAATGTGTGACTTTCATGGCCCGAAAGCTTCCCGACCCCAGTCTAGTGGGTTGTATTGTTTTTGCGTACCACCCTACACAGCAACACCAATGTAACGTTTACAGCTGTGGCCTCACTTCCCCGTGGTTTGTTTTCACGGCAGGTCTGTCCCTGTCCAGAAAAGCCGCTCTCCTCTTGGTGCTGTCCTCGTGGGTCTCTGTGGCCGGCTCGCTCTACTTGGCCTTTATTCTGGTCTTCGTCCTGGGGGACTTCTGCATGGTCTGCGTGTCGACGTATGCGGTCAACTTCGCCTTACTCTTCACCAACATCAAGCGAAGGGGCGCCATCGAAGGGCAGAAGGAGAAGGCGGGGTAATGCAGGTGGAAGTAACTTGTTACATTTAACACCTAACTAGCGCTGGACGGCCGGTGTTTTCTGCCACGTTTACACCCGCTGTGACTTGCCACAAAACCAGGACTCGTCTCCATTTCGCAGTCAACCTTGGATTTAAAAAGATGCTGTAGCCGTCCATACGCTTTTGATTATACAGTCTGATGTGATTCAACAGTACTTCTCCAAATAAACGGTAAAAACAGTTTGTTTGCTTTAGCAAAGCAGCTCCTATTGCAGGGGTAGGGAAGCTACGGCTCGGGGGCCAGATGTGGCTCCTTTGATGACCACATGTGGCTCTCAGAAGTTTCTAAGCACCATAACATTTATTTATTTTTATTTAGTTATTTCTTCAAATACAGTATATGTAACATATCTTGCTTTACAACAGGGCTGTTCAAAGTGATTTATTGGCCCGCAGCACAATCTAAAAATACAAGGCAAATATTGAAAAATGAGCAATAAAATTGAAAAATGACGAAAATGAAACCAACTAACCCAAAAAAATGTCATTTTTGGAAAATTAGGTTGTGGAAAAGGTTATAATAAGAATAAAGTCATAATTACAAGAAAAGTTGAAAAAATGGGAAAAAAACAAAAAAAAACCCAGCAGGAATTGAAAAAAGTGCTTTAATTTTATGAGCAGAAAGTCAAACTACTAAGAGAAAAAATGTCACAATTTTACCAGAAAAAACGTGTTATATTATGAGTAAGTGTTATATTATGAGTAGAGTCATTTTAGTAACAGAGTTTATTTATATTTTTTTAATGTCGCAATATTAAGGAAAAAACAACAATATAAAGTTGTTATAAAAATAATATGGGAATCAAGTTAAAATATTGTGGGAATAAAGTCGTAACATTTTGTTTTCTTTGACATTTTAAAGTAAAACATGACAGTGCTAAAAATAACATTCCAAACTTCTCAGCACTTTCCTCCATCCAATTCAGAGACGTCTTATCTTCTAAACTTGTTGGCACACTTTTAGTTGTATTCACTTTTTAAAAAATAGGGTATGACTCTGACGAAAATACATTAGAAAATATGTGTCATTCATGGCGCTCTTAGCCCAAAAGGTTCCCGACCCGTGGACTAGGATGATCCTTATGCCTTATGATTATTATGATTAGGACTATGTGTCTCTTTCACCACAAGGGGCGCATTTCCATCAATTATCATGGTTTTAGCCTAGTAATGTTTTTCTCGTGGTTTTTTTTTTGCCTCATAACTTTGTCACCACTTGGGGCGGAGGTTTTGATTAATTTTGAAATCAGTTTTTGTGCAGTTTTGAGACCTTCTCGCTACTCGAGGGAGCAAAGTAGGACCTAAATCACTCAAATGTGTAGTTGTTTTGCCTTGTAATGACCTTATCTCATCGCTAGAGGGCGTGTTTGCACATAATTATTAGTTTTGACTCCTCATCGCCAACAGAGACAAAGACCCCCACCTGATTAATTTTAGAAGCACTTTTGTCACTTTATGAATCGTTCTCTTGACTCAAGGGAGCAAAGTTCACCGGATTGACTCCTCACTACTAGGAGGAGCCCTATTCACTTAAGTATGATGACTTTTGCCTTGTAATGACTCTTTCCTCACCACTGGGGGCATCTTCACTTTCATTCATTCATTCATTTTCTATACCGCTTATCCTCATTAGGGTTCATTATTATTATTTTTTGCATTGCAATGACTCTTTATCGCCACTAGGAGCCACTTCAATAGTTAGAAAAGCAGTTTTGCCACCCAATAGACTTATGAGTTGTTTTCCACGTCATGAGTCCGTCTCACCACCAGGGGGCACATTTTCACATGATTATGATTCATTCATTCATTCATTTTAAAAGCCGTTTTGAGCCTTCTTATGAGTCCTTCTCACCGCTACAGGGAACTAAGTTGAGTTTCTTTTCTATGTAAACTAGGTGTGAAAAATAGGCCAACGAAACATCATAAAAAACACAAATGTGACCTTATCTTACCTTATCTTGTAAAGAACAGCGGTTCATTGGTTCTGGACCCAACCATGATAAATGAATCTCGGGAATATAGGATTCAATGTCCATCCATCCATTTTCTTCCGCTTATCCGAGGTCGGGTCGCGGGGGCAGCAACCTAAGCAGGGAAGCCCAGAGGTCCCTCTCCCCGGCCACTTCGTCTAGCTCTTCTCAGCGGATGCCGAGGCGTTCCCAGGCCAGCCGAGAGACATAGTCTTTCCAACGTGTCCTGGCTCTTCCCCGAGGCCTCCTACCGGTTGGACGTGCCCTGAAGACCTCCCCAGGAAGGCGTTCGGGAGGCATCCTAACCAGATGCCCGAGCCACCTAATCTGACTCCTCTCAATTCAATGTTAATAAATACAATATTTTTGTAGCATAGAAAACCAGTTTATAACTTTCTAAATACCTTTTTTGAAATGTTGCAAGGGCCTTGTAAACATTAAACCTGCAGACCTGTAGACTCCTATTATTCATTTCTTGCAACTCTTGAGCTTGGTTTACGCTTGACGACCAAATTACGTCACTTTTGCAACCGCGCCCCTCCTTGTGGCATCTATTTTCCGTGTCGCTCACCCTCGTTAGGGTCACGGGGGTATGGTGGAGCATATCCCAGCTGACATCGGGCGAGAGGCGGGGTAGAGCCCGGACTGGTGGCCAGTCAATCGCAGTTTTGCGCCGTCCGTGCAGCCCAAATTTTCAGCGTCGAGGAAAATTTCTAACTATACGGACGGTCCATCCAGGAACAACATGGCGAAGGAGCAAGAACTCCTGGTGATGGAGGCTCGAAAACACAGACGTCTTCTTAATTTGACTCGTTGCGATCACCGCGATCAAAAGATGGTCAGAGATTATTGGAGAGAAATTGCTGCCACTCTTGGAAGAGATGAGGAGGCAGTAAAAAAAAAATGGGCGAGTTGACCATCTCTTTTTCTTTTCTTTTTCTTTGCAATAATAAACAAGCCCACGCTTGCTGCCACGTCGTAAACTACGCTACTTCTACTCTGGTGTGTTGTTGTACGCCAGCGTCTGGGAAAAACAGCAGGACATGATGCACTCACTAAATACTGTAAAAGTTGTCTCCGCCTGATTCCGCGAGGCACGTGCGTAACTTTCAGCTTAGAATCCTCCTTATGATTTCTCCATCCCCCTCGGATCTAGAAAAAGGGGGTCATTTCATATCTCAAATTGGGCCTCAGTCACCATGACAACGCTTCCTGGACTGACCTGCATTGGTGCTTTTCTGCTGGTGAATACCTCTTAGCAGCCTAGCGCGACCTGCTGTGCTACAATATGATACAACATTTAGCACACAGAAATAAATAGATGAAGGGTCAGTACATTTTAGGGTAAGGGGGTGTGTATTTATCATGCCAGTATATCATTTATCCTTTCATTGTGTATGTGGAAGTTATTTATGGTATGTTTCATAGGCGATCCAAATGTGACTTAAGTGTTTGTGCTTTTGCAGGATGTATTGTAAAATGCCAACACCCCCTCATGTCAGTCTAGTGAGGGTTTTTTAAGGGCCTCTAATTATGATAACATGAATGCTGAGAGGCGGTCTTCCCGCATAGTTGCGTCGTCTGTCTGCGCGTTTTAGTATTCGGGTTACACAAAACCGGTTGTTTTCAGGCAGCCTGTTTGCACTTCAGCATTGGTAAGCGGCCGCCTGCTGATAACATTAGAAGACAAACATGCTTGTGAAACTAGAAAGAAAGTTAGGAAAGCGATTGCATGGTAGAATATAGCCACAGTATTCCGTCTCCGACTAACAGAAGTACAACTGTATTGTACAAACAAAAATGTCTCCCTTTATTCCCAGGCATCAAGATCCAGACGTTCTGGTTGAACTTGAAATAGGCAGCACTTCCAGAAATTCAGTCGGGTGATTTCCACGAAAGCTTTGTCATGAATGTGTGGCCAATTCGATGTGTTTGAGACGTGTTTTCTGCAATAACAGGACATCAGCTTGTGAATGTATTATTTCCTATCAATGTTTTAAGTGGTCTTGTAGCCTTAGTCCCCAAAAGCACAGGATTGCAGCAAATTTAACACTATGTGCTTTATTTGCTTTATATACAGTATATAAGAGCATATATATGCTTTATTGCAAATGCCAAACGTCCTGCACGGTGTTGGGCTGTAAGAACAACAAATGTGTCCCTTTATTCCCAGGCATCAAGATCCAGACGTTCTGGTTGAACTTGAAATAGGCAGCACTTCCAGAAATTCAGTCAAGTGATTTCCACGAAAGCTTTGTCATGAATGTGTGGCCAATTCAATGCGTTTGAGACGTGTTTTCTGCAATAACAGGACATCAGCTTGTGAATGTATTATTTCCTATCAATGTTTTAAGTGGTCTTGTAGCCTTAGTCCCCAAAAGCACAGGATTGCAGCAAATTTAACACTATGTGCTTTATTTGCTTTATATACAGTATATAAGAGCATATATATGCTTTATTGCAAATGCCAAACGTCCTGCACGGTGTTGGGCTGTAAGAACAACAAATGTGTCCCTTTATTCCCAGGCGTCAAGATCCAGACGTTCTGGTTGAACTTGAAATAGGCAGCACTTCCAGAAATTCAGTCAAGTGATTTCCACGAAAGCTTTGTCATGAATGTGTGGCCAATTCGATGCGTTTGAGACGTGTTTTCTGCAATAACAGGACATCAGCTTGTGAATGTATTATTTCCTATCAATGTTTTAAGTGGTCTTGTAACCTTAGTCCCCAAAAGCACAGGATTGCAGCAAATTTAACACTATGTGCTTTATTTGCTTTATATACAGTATATAACAGCATATATATGCTTTATTGCAAATGCCAAACGTCCTGCACGGTGTTGGGCCGTAAGAACAACTCTCGCCTGTGGACGGCCCTCATAGCACCTGCATGGCGTCTGTTTCTGACCGTTTGAGCAGACACATGCACATTTGTGGCCTCCCGGAGGTCATTTTGCAGGGCTCTGGCAGTGCTCCTCCTGTTCCTTCTTGCACAAAGGTGGAGGTAGAGGTCGAGCTGCTGGGTTGTTGTCCTCCTACAGCCTCCTCCACATCTGTTCATGTACTGACGCTGACAGACACAGCAGAACCTCTTCCCACAGCTCGCTCTGATGTGCCATCCTGGATGAGCTGCACTACCTGAGCCACTTCTGTGGGTTGTCGTCTCATGCTACCACTAGTGTGAAAGCACCGCCAGCATTCAAAAGTGACCAAAACATCAGCCAGAAAGCAACGGAAGCGGTGTCCTGTCCACAGGTAGGCGGGTATCTCATAAAACAGTTATTTTTCCACGATTTGGCCTATCATCCCCACGAGCCCGCAGATATGCGGCATTGAAAACGAAGGTTTTCAAAACCTCTGGCCAAAGTGTGGATCTGGAGAAAACGTTTGGGTATGGGCGCAAATAATCTGAGTTTTGCGTTTCCAAACTTCACAGCGTACTTGCAGTGGCGTCACACGCGACCCGTATTGACATCAGAAACAACATGGATGCCTTCAGAATTGTCAACCTTTTCTTGCGTCTTGTTGACGTTGTACTAAAACAACGTTTAGAAGTAATTCTACCTCCTTGTCAGTCCACACGAACGAGCCCGGCGCCATGTTTGCTATGTTTTGCATATCTCCGGCTTATACACCTACAGCATAAATGATCCACCTCTATTGTGATAATGGCTAATAGAAATGAATAAACCACGTAACATTTAAATACCTCTTTCCTCGTCCATGTACTGTGACAGAACCATTTCTTTGTATCTTGATTTTTATGGTTTCGATATTTGGACATTGCTTGAGCTGTATCCCCAATCTGTTCCGAAGTTCAACGCCACACACACACACACACACAACTTTTCCAAGTGGTTCTTACTGCTTGAATTTTAAAGTTAAACAAGGACACCGGTGTAAAGAAGTTGTGTGCAAAACTACTAATAATATTCCCAAAATGAGAATTTTTTTACTCATTGAAAAACGTTTTTCTGCTTGCATCAAGACCAGGCGATGTCACACCCCTGAGAGCCATATACCCCACCGTGATTGGTAGGTTGGTCAGCTCCGCACACAACACTGTAAAAAGTGCCATTCATATAAAACTCAAGGGTCGTATTAACATCAAACTTTCATATTAAGGTGCGGGCCACAAAATATCGTATCGCGGGCCGCAAACGGCCCGCAGTTTTGAGACCCCTGCATTAGATAATAACCCCTTTTCTCTCTTTAAAAAACTTTTGAATATTAGTAGGAAATATGTTTTTATTGGCTTTGGTAGTATGTTTTTATTGGCTTGGTATATGTGTATATGCACAGTATATGATTGATACACTCTCAGAAACTTTACTTTGTATGTGTCTGATATGGGGTTTCCACTATCAATAGTTACACCAAAAAATATTTTCTGTCATTTTCTCCTTTATCCAACACCATCTAACCGAAATGTCTTTAGAATTGCCAAACAACATTGTTTTATTTAAAATTCCTGGAAAATTCCAGATGATGGATGAGGCTTAAACATGCAAACATGCGGGAAACAGTGAGCTCTTGTCTATTGCAGACTATGTCTATTGCAGACTATGTCTATTGCAGACTATGTCTATTGCAGACTATGTCTATTGCAGACTATGTCAGCAGCTTATAGTCATCGCTATCATCTAAAGATGAATTTCATTTATTCTGACACTAGCAGGTGAAGTGTCAAAAGAGGAAGGAGTCGAGCCAAGAATTTGTTCACACTGAGCAAGGGACATTCCAGGAATCCTACGCCCCCATAAAGAAAAAAAACAGCTGCCTCCTTGTTAATTTTTGATAACATTTTGTCCGAACTTTTTCCACTTATACGGCACCCCTGCCAAAGAAAGCATCAAATCATTTTCAAGTGGTGTTTAAGAAGTAGGTCGTAAGTAAATGGCCCGCGGTGCATCACTGGCCTCGCCAATAAATCGCTTCTGTCAAAACCACAAAAATGCAGTTTTTCTACTGTAAATTCTGTCAAGCACCAACCATGAATACTAATGAGAGTGATAATAATATCCATAATAATAATTATCCATAATAATGAGAACTGTGACATTTTCCCAAGTAACCAAATCCATTTGTAAGCGATTAAACTTTTGTTTTTGTTTTTTGCAAGCATTGGACGGTGAGACCGTGAGCATTTGAGGTGGTAGAGACACACCCCAAAGCCGTCAATCAAGCTTAAATAGACTGACAAGTCGCAGTTGTGCATTCACACAATGGCTGGGATGGAATGGCTCAACCTATTAACTCTGCTAATCCTTTTAACTGCAAGTAAGTTCCACTCAAACTGGACAGTCTACATCTGTTTATGGTGCATATTAATTGAGTCGTGACAACCGCAACATAGCTATGTGTATGTTCTGGCCGCTGACAGGATTGTTGATGGGATCTGAGACATTAGTATGTTCTTTTTTTTAAACTTAAGGATACTAAAATACATGCATCATTTGAAGTGAATTATTGGCCTACAATACAAGACTGTAGTTTTGTTACTTAAAAACATCTAGTTTAATTATGTTGTTATATACATGTAATATCCGTAATATTAAATGCATGCTTTCTTAAATAACACAGTCACGGACTCTTTAAAGGGTACTCATCTAAAATGCAGAATTTCAACCCTTGCATACATAACAAGCCTTTTTTCCTGACTTAAAAAAAATAACATTGCAATATTTTGCTTGTATTTTATCTAAAATACTTATTTCATTTTTATGATATATATTATTAATTTATTTGTTATAACAATACAGTCATATACTGTAAAATATCTCTTTATATACAGTAACGTACCAATTTAATACAATTGCAGTATCTTTATAGTATATTTACTTAGTCGTTTGTTACATTGATTTTATTTTAATTATATGTTATTGTATGTTAGCCACACGGTGGTCGAGTGGTTCTCACGTTGGCCACACAGTCAGGAAATCTGGAAGACCTGGATTTGAATTTCCGTTGGGCATCTCTGTGTGGAGTTTGCATGTTCTCCTCGTGCATGCGTGGGTTTTCTCTGGATTATATTGATTTTATTTGAATTACTATTGGGACGTCCCAATCCACATTTTTTGGCATCCGATGCAATTTTGTTATCCTTTCTTTTTTTAATAATAAAGCGGCATAGAAAATGAATGAATGAAAGCTTTAGCTGAATATGGTTATTAAATAGCTCGACATAGCATTAAAAACAATCAAACAAAGCATTGCTGACTTTACTTTTTTAATTACACAGTATGACCAACAATATTGTTTGGCTTTTGTAACAAACCTCTGTGAGTCAGGTCCCTAATGAAAATAAAAGTCCATGATAAAAGATAACATTGGGTGTGCAAAATACTTATATTTATATTGTGTTGTAAGCTTGGGCTTGGATTGTGCATCAACATTGCATTAACACCTTGCACCTTTTTATGTTTTTTTCTTCAGTCCTGATGACAAAACGATCTTTAAAGACAAGATACCCTGTCAGGAAGCTGCGTTAGCACGAGTTACCAAAGGTCTCCAAATGGAGCACCTTCACAATACCTGATCTTAGCTTTAAGAAAAACCTGTGTAGTAACACTGTCAAATCGGAAGCTGGATTAGGTAAGGACTCAGACAATAGACCCATCGAGTTTTCCTGTCCATACCCCCAAAGTAGTTTTAAAGGCTGATTTAACAGGGGAAATGGTGTACTACATTTTAATAAGCATTTCTGTCAGTAATTGCTCTGTTTGTTCAGCTATTCATTGTCAACCAACTTGTTTTGAACAAGGAATGTAAAGAATGGTAATATGCTGAACTCTGATAGTTGGTGGTTAGGAGTTGTTACTGGAGTTTGATTTCTACAGCGGAAGGATAACCCACATTTGAGTTGACAGATGAAGTTCTTTCAGTATACAAGCTTGAGAATGTTTTTGTTAAGTAGAAAAACCCAACATAATCCATAAATTATGTGAATGAAAGTCCAAGATGGCTTCAGTTTATATTGTTTGGTTTTTGATCCTGATTGGTTCATTCGTGTGATGTGTTTCCGCAGATTCGCAGGCTCAGCTGGATGGTAAGTTCCAATTCTTTATGAGATGTGCTGTGTAAGTTGGGCATTTCCAAACTGTGGTACGCGCACCGCTGGTGGTACGCAGGCTCCATCAAGTGGTACTCATGAACAACAGGAAATTGTTTTATATGCACAATAAATTTGTAAAAAAAATACGCATTGAGAGGAGCCAGATGAGGTGACTCGAGTATCTGGTTAGGAGACCTCCCGGAAGCCTCCCTGGGGAGGTGTTCAGGGTACGTCCAACCGGTAGGAGTCTTCGGGGAAGACCCAGGACACGTTGGAGGATATATCTCTCAGCTGGCCTGGGAACGCTTCGGGATCTGCCAGGAGGAACTGGACGAAGTGGCCAAGATGTTCAGATATCTACAAGTTTTTTTTGTTTGAATTTATCATTATTATATTATTCGTTTATATCTTAACTGGAAGGCTTATGATCCTCTTCATTAGACAAGTGAAAACATTTTAGAAATATTTTTATTTAAAAGTTATGCATTAGTTTCTTTTGTACTTTCTTATGCATTAGATTATTTTGTACAGTGGAACCCCGGAATATGAAAAATCCGGGATACGAAAATACCTTTCAGATTTTTTTTTGCTTGGTTTACAAAAATTTATTCGCTTTACGAAAGTTTGTCGATCTTACCAAAACCTGTTTTTTTCGGAATTTTCCTGGTTTACCGTATTTTAAGTCTACAAAAAAGGCAACGGGCATCCACAATCCATTCACATATAGTGTCGTAATTCTCCCGGGGCTCGGCAAAAATGTTGTTTGCAGCATACCGGTGTACGCACTGTATGGCGTAATTTTCTCTGATTGGTTTATCGCTGCCAGTTTACATGCTGTACTGTACTTCGCTGCATATTAAAGGTAAGAAACCTAGTTACATACATTCTATTTCAGGTTATGTTACTAGATTACAGTTGTATTACAACACTCGTTATTTATACAATATTGAATGTGCACAACAGTGTTTTTTTCCATTGTATGAGGGGTCTTCCGGGTCAGTGGAACGAATAAGCCAATTTTCATGTTAAATGTTGTTCGGGTTACAAAAACATTCGGCTTACAAAAATACGTTTGGAACAAATTATTTCGTATCCCAGGGTTCCACTGTACTTAGTTTGCAAGGGATTTTTTTGTCTTATTCGTTTGTGTTTATATAAAAGTCTTAGTAGAGAATTGACATGGTTGTTGTTGGAATCAGACTGGCTATGATAAATAATCCCTTGTCCTTTCAAGCACTTGATCGTTATCGAAACGCATTATATAAGCTAGTACTTCAACACTTAATCTTTGCCACCGGGGAGCAAAGGAAAACCGGGAGGGGATCTTAACGTCAGCTGTGTGATGTCATATGACATTTACAAAGGGACATTTATGACGTGGATACCACATGCGGTCAACTCACACTATCTTCAATGTAGCAGACACTTGTGGTCTTAAATTTCCCTCCTCATCCCATCTTAATCCTGATGATTACAATTATTCTCTTTTTTAGTCTGTGGCATCCCTTCACTGAATAAAAGAATAGTTGGAGGTGAAAATGCTCAAGTGGGAAGTTGGCCTTGGCAGGCCAGTCTAAGGAAATCTGGCAGACATGTTTGTGGTGGTTCTCTTATAAACAAAGAGTGGGTGATGTCTGCTGCCCACTGCTTCTCCAGGTGGGTCACCTTAACATGATTATATAAGATTGTGATCTGCTTAAAATGTCTGAGCTTTGGCATTTTCTCTGCAGTACAAGTACCTCTGGATGGTCAGTTTCTCTTGGTCGTCAGAACCTGCAGGGCAACAACCCAAATGAAGTGTCCATAGCAGTTGACAGAATTGTTTTGCATCCAGACTACGACAGTTTAAGCTCCAACAATGACATCGCTCTGCTCAGACTTTCCTCAGCAGTCACATTCACAGACTACATCAGACCGGTGTGTCTGGCAGCAAGTAGCAGTGAGTTCCACAATGGTACTGATAGCTGGGTTACTGGCTGGGGAGCGGTCCAAGAGGGAGGTAAGATACTTTATTTGCATTGGAACATATTTTTTTTTTATTACACCATGACTATACTTTTATTCTATTGTTTAGTGTCCCTCCCATTCCCTCAAATTCTGCAAGAAGTGGAGGTGCCAGTTCTAGGAAACAGACAGTGTAACTGCCTGAATGGAGTAGGTTTAGTCACAGAAAACATGATCTGTGCTGGTGTTCTGGAAGGAGGGAAAGACTCTTGTCAGGTAGATGAATTGTTCACATTCCCCTCTTTTTGAATGGTTTGTAACTTAAACTGTTCTTCTCTACATCCTTAGGGCGATTCAGGAGGTCCGATGGTGAGCAAGCAAGATTCCATCTGGATACAGTCAGGAATTGTCAGTTTTGGAGTTGGCTGTGCTAGACCCCATCTGCCGGGAGTTTATGCCAGAGTTTCCCGTTATCAATCTTGGATCAACTCCCATATCAGTTCAGATGGACCAGGCTTTGTCCAGTTCAACTCCAGTGGGCTGGATGCTGACAGCAGCTACACATGTCCTGGTCTACCTCCTCCCATTACTCCTATTGAAGTAATAGTTACAACTGCAGATCCAGGACCCAGCGTTTCAAGTGCTAAATGTAGGTACCTCGATTACCACTGGGCTGACTCAATATATTGCATATACTGGACAAAAATAGTACAAGAACATGAATTTCCCCTGACATGACATTTTTAACATGGCATTTAGGCCACATTTCCACAGTTCTACGAGGCCACATTGTCCGTAAATAGCATAGATCCTAAGGCCACCAAACCGCACCCTCTCTAGGGCTTGGCTGCACCTAGAAATTCTGTCCATGAAAGTTATGAACAGAATCAGTGAAAAATAGCATTCTTGGCGGGTCCAACATTCACTGGAACAGGCTCGACTTAGAGTGCCACCCATCCCCTACTCCCGGAGCACCCCTCACAGGACACCAGTTTGGCACACTCCCATGTGCCTCCAGTACCTTCGCAAGGGTGTAAAACTGGTCCAATGTTTCACTACCGGGACGAAAACCGTATTGCACCTCCTGTAGCCGAGGTTTGACAAACGGCAGTATCCTTCTCTCCAGCACCTTGGAAAACAGTTTCCCAGGGAGTCTGACAAGTGTGATCCCCTTATAGTTGGAACGGACCCTCCGGTCATCCTTCTTAAAAAGGGGGACCATCATCAGTGGTCTCTGTTACTTCTGCTGGTCCAGAGTTACTGTTCCAGTCTTCCATGCAATGTTGAAGAGTAGTGTCAGTCAAGACAGTCCCTAAACGTCTAGAGTCTGAGGAACTAAGAGTAAAACTCTTCCACACCCGGAGCCTTGCCATCGTAGAGTGTTTTGACTACCCCAGGTACCTCAGCCACGGTGAAGGAACTGTCCACGTTTGTGTCTTCAGACTCTGCTTCCTCTACGTACGATATGTCAGTGGGATTGCGAAAGGCCTCAAAGTATTCCTGCCACTGTCCGACTATAGCGTCAGATGACGTCAGCAGGCCTCTGTCCCCAATGTAAACAGTGTGGACCGGGCACTTCTTCCCCTTTCTGAGTCTCCAGATGGTTTGCCAGAACCTCTTTGAAGTTGACTGAAAGTCATGCTCCATGGCCACTGCCACACTTGAGGTTTTGCCTTGACCAATGCTTAAACCATGTACCGCTTTGCTTGCTTGTACCTGTCAGCTGCTTTTGGAGTCCCACAAGCCATGCATGCTCGATAGGGCTGATTCTCAAGTTTGATGGCTGCCTTGACCTCTGGTGTTCACCATCTGGTCAAAGGCTTGCTGTCACAACTGGCACCGACCACCTCGCGGCTTCAACTCCCTAAGCAGGGGAGACACGGAATACGGCCCGTTCAAAGTCGATATCCCCGTCCTCCCCCATGATGCCGGTGAAGCTCTGCCAGAGGCGAGAGTTGAAGACTAATGGATGGGAGACTCTGCCAGACATTCCCCACACATCATCATTACACGTTTGTGTCTCCCAGGTCTGTCTGACATCCTCCCCCGCCATCTAATCCAACTCACCACGAGATGGTGATCAAATGAAAGCTCAGCCCCCTCTTCAACTTCATGTCCAGAGCATGCGAACGCAGTTCCGATGATACGACTACAAAGTTAAACATAGACTTTATAGATTGTGGCTAGGGTGTCTTGGTGTCAAGGGCACATGTGGCCATCCTTATGTTCGTACATGTTGTTTGTTATGGACAAACTGTGGTTTGCACAAATGTCCAACAACAACCCATCACACGGGTTCTGTTCAGAGATTCCGTTCCTCCCAGTCACGCCCCTCCAGGTCGCAGTCATAGCCTACATGGGCGTTAAATTCTCTCAGTAGAACAATAGAGTCACCAGCTGGGGTTCTCTTCAGCACCCTTCTGATAGATTCCAAGAAGACTGGGTACTCTGAGCTGTCGTTTGGCACGTAGGCACAAACCACAGTGACAACCCTTTGGCTGGCAAGTCTGCAGAATTTTGGGCGTGTTTGTTGTAGTTTTCTGAACAAATCCGAGAAAGTCACAACATCTGCTACTTTTTACTGAGATGAACTGTAAGATGTGGTGTAAAGAGGACTTGGTTGTTGCCATAATGCCTTTTGAGCAATGTTAAATTCAGTATAAGTTCATCTTTTGGGATTCTAATAAGACATATTTACAGTGTGTGGCATCATTCCACTGAACTCAAAGATAGTTGGTGGTGAAGATGCTCAAGAAGGAAGTTGGCCTTGGCAAGCCAGTCTGCAGAATTTTGGCCATGTTTGTGGTGGTTCTCTCATAAACAGAGAGTGGGTGATGTCTGCTGCCCACTGCTTCTCCAGGTGGGTCACCTTAACATGATGTCATATACATTTTGGATCTGCTGAACCAAACTGATTGTCTCTCTAGCACAAATACATCTGGATGGTCAGTATCTCTCGGGCGTCAGAACCTGCAGGGCAACAACCCAAATGAAGTGTCCATAGCAGTTGACAGAATCGTTTTGCATCCAGACTACGACAGTTTAAGCTCCAACAATGACATCGCTCTGCTCAGACTTTCCTCAGCAGTCACATTCACAGACTACATCAGACCGGTGTGTCTGGCAGCAAGTAGCAGTGAGTTCCACAATGGTACTGATAGCTGGGTTACTGGCTGGGGAGCGGTCCAAGAGGGAGGTAAGATACTTTATTTGCATTGGAACATATTTTTCCTTTGACTACACCATGACTATACTTTTATTCTATTGTTTAGTGTCCCTCCCATTCCCTCAAATGCTGCAAGAAGTGGAGGTGCCAGTTCTAGGAAACAGACAGTGTAACTGCCTGAATGGAGTAGGTTTAGTCACAGAAAACATGATCTGTGCTGGTGTTCTGGAAGGAGGGAAAGACTCTTGTCAGGTAGATGAATTGTTCACATTCCCCTCTTTTTGAATGGTTTGTAACTTAAACTGTTCTTCTCTACATCCTTAGGGGGATTCAGGAGGTCCGATGGTGAGCAAGCAAGATTCCATCTGGATACAGTCAGGAATTGTCAGTTTTGGAGTTGGCTGTGCTAGACCCTATCTGCCGGGAGTTTATGCCAGAGTTTCCCGTTATCAATCTTGGATCAACTCCCATATCAGTTCAGATAGACCAGGCTTTGTCCAGTTCAACTCCAGTGGGTTGGATGGTGACAGCAACTACACATGTCCTGGTCTTCCTCCACCTGTTACTAGTGTTACTCCTACTGCAGAACCAGGCCCCAGCACCTCAAGTACGGGATCAACAACTCCCCTACCAGCAACTCCAAGTCTTTCTGGTTTGTATCGTGATAAGCTTCAGTTTTAATGTATCCGTACTAAATTGTCTGAGCTTTTCTTTACCTCTTTACCTCATTTGGTCTTTTGCCTACACTATGTAGAGCAAGTGTGCGGCACAGCTCCTTTGAACAATCGTGTAGAAGGTGACAGTGGAGTTGTACCAGGCGGAACTTGGCCTTGGATGGTTAGACTCCATGAAAGTGGGTCTTTCGTTTGTGCAGGATTACTCATCACTTCCAGGGTCATCCTCACTTCTGCTCGATGTTTCTCTAGGTAAGTACGACATATTAGCCCTCTGTCTTGTGCGTAGAGTGTCCACTACACACTTAAAATTAAATTGATTACTTTATTATGCAACTACAGCACAAATCCAACTGCCAGTAATTGGATTGCGTATTTGGGCCAGAACCTTGTCAATGGCGTGGAGGAGTTTGAAATGACTACGGGCATTGTAAATATTACAATCAGCAAAATGACGGGTTTCAATATCGCGGTGCTACAACTCACAAAAGCAGTCACCTTCAGCGATTACCTCCAAACTGTGTGTTTGGACATCACCAATGCAAAACCCTTCCCTGTTGGAACTCGCTGCTGGGTTGCCGGCTGGGGGCAGATCACTAAAAATAACAGTAAGGCCATTTTTTATAAGTTGATTGGATCTGATATGGGTTAAAATGTATATTCAGTATGTGGCTTTTGTACAGACAACACAAGAGCTGATAAAAGTCTAAGAGACCTTGAGACTGGAGTGATAAGTTGTGATAGCGCTGATCAGGACAACATTTGTACTTCTAGCGTGGGCATTCAACAGGTACATTCATCTTTTTTGTAGTAAAACGTGGATTCTTGGCCTGTCTTGTGGTTCACAACAATAGTTGTCTCTGCAGGGGGATGAGGGTGGTTCACTTCTCTGCAAGGCAGATTCATCTTGGTTCCAGGCAGCCGTTGTAACAACAGGTCAAAGTCGAACCCTCCGCGCCAACATTCAGGTCTTTTCCAGAACCTCGCGTTTTGGATCATTCTTGAAGGAAGTGGTTGGAGCCTTGCCATCTCCGGCACCTTCCTCGTCTGCAGGTGTGCCACTTTGCTACGGCTCCCTGTTCCATAGTTTTTTTGTGATTTTGACCTTTAGCTACCTGGTGCTGTATCATGGAACTGCTTGAGACTATTGTCAAGTGACCTAGAAGCTATACCTGTATTGACCACTAGGGGTAGCCAGAATGCAATAAAGAATATTTCTACAAGCGTCTATTGGGGGGAGGCATAGATCAAATGGTGGGTTAAAACACAACACATCAAGGAACAGAGAACAGTGTTAACAGTCTACCATGGTCAAGTTATATCTATCGCTTTAAGTTTGTAACCATACAACACAAGTAGTAGTATGTAAGTATGTAAAAGTACGTGTGCATTTATAGGACACACACGCACACACACAACCGCACTACACTACATTAAGGACCTTGTCAGAAAACTATCGCTTGGCTACAGCACTTATTATAAATATAATCCGTCTTTACCAGATACATGGGTATTTAGCAACTTTTATGACCGTTTTGTATCATTATATACCATCGGGAATTATTCAAAGATTGTATATGTGACATGTGTTAATTATACCACTCTGATTGCTTTAGAAAAGAAATATGTATTAAAGTGATATAGAGTTAGTATAAGCCCCTACACCAGGTAGTAAAGGAAAGTCTCAGCAACGTCAGCCTAGTAAAGTTCCTGTGAGCATCACTTGCAGAAATGGCATATACCAAAGTAACCACTGTCCTGCGCAGTGCAGAGACGGGTTCTGGAAGTCCAAATAAGGACTTCCAGGAAGGAGTTGTCCAATAGCAGAAGCCTAGAAGGGGTTAAATTAATAAGGACTCTGGATGGGTTGGGAAAAAGGTGCGGGGAGAAATTCATCCAAACGGGAATTCCACCAGAGGGAAGTTTTGAGGAAATTCCACTAGACACCTAATTAGCTGTGCATTTGGGGGAAATTCCACTGAGAAGTTGGGGAAATTCCACTAGGCATAGGATTGGCTGAGCAGTTGGGGAAATTCCACTTGGCACCGGATTGGCTGAGCCATTGGGGAATTTCCACTGGGGAAGATTTGGAAAATTCCACTAAACAAGGGATTGGCTGGGCATCTGGTGGCGGTAGCCAATGGAGAGAGCCGGGACAAATCACTCCCACAGGAAAGATGGCATAAAAGGAGACTGCATTCGATCGACAGGGGTGGGATTCAAATACTTGGTTTCCAGATAGGACCGGGTCCTTACCTAGAAGTATGTAGGTGGAAATCGGGGTAATTCATATTTAAAGAATATTGTCCTTATATTCATTGTTGTCTGCTTGTATGCCCTTGCTAATCTGTCCTAATAAAACCTGTCATCTATTGCAACTGAACAAGAGTTGTCGTTCGGTATTTTCTGGGATACAAAAAGAGTAAGCGGTGTGATACAGATTAAATTCCTTGGAGGTTGTTCCGGTACTCAACATAAACAGGTCCCTCTTTATCGCTAGCAGATAGGTAAATTGTCCCAGGTCGTTTCCAAGAGCAACAAACCATTTAGGGGGGAAGCAGTCGTAAAAGGCAGAGGGTCCGGTGACGCTCGCGACCAAAACTACTGGAGCGGTTACTCTGGTCGTGTGCGATCCGGGTGCAGCGGGGCCGCCTTTGCCAAAGTCAAGGCTGTGAGAACCTGGGTGAGTTCCCCTCGCCCCTGACTAAGAAGGTCTCCAACCCTCAACGGCGAAGATTTAACCCTTTTCACGAAGTAGTCAGGTCAGGGAGGTGCGCCTGCCTCGGCTCGCACGAGGACGGGGTAGGGGTCTTGCACCACCTGGGTAACAAGGGTTTTAGACACTATTCATTGCTGCCCTTCAACCTCCCATGGTGTTGTAGTTACAGTGCTTATGACACATGCGTCACAATTTGGAACCCCAATATGGCTTTTAAATGTTACATTCTTGCATGTGATATATGGCTTTTAATGTTGTTTATTATTATTGGACAAGTGCAAAGTTAGTGTATATGTAAAAATGATGATACACTCAGCTAGCAAGACGGAATAAGATAGTACGCAATATTGGGTTTCCAAAAAGAACAAGATCAGACTACATTTTAATATTATTTGTAAGAAAACTGCAGTTATTTAACCGAGTCAAGTGTTTTATAACTTTTCATGCATCACCGGAGCATGTTTTTAATGTTGAACTTCTTTCCACAATTTGAAACTATAAATAACAAAATTCTAAGTTTAAAATACATAGGTAAGGTAATGTGATAATGTGGTAAAATAGTAGCCAATGTCCTTGTCAGCCAATGATCAGCTCCAGAATGATCAAACACAGTCTAGAGTTACCTGTAAGTACTGTGACAGTTAGAAGACGTCTGTGTGAAGTTAATCTACTGACAAGAATCCCCCGCAAAGTCCTTCTGTTAAAAAAAGGCATGTGCAGAAGAGGTTACAATTTGCCAAAGAACACATCAACTGGCCTAAAGGGAAATGGAGGAACATTTTGTGGACTGATGGGAATAAGAGGGCGGCAGATTCAAGCCACAGTACAAAGTGAAGACAGTGAAGCATGGTGGTGCAAGCATCATGATATGGGCATGTTTCTCCTACTACTGTATACTGTTGGGCCTAATATCACATAGCGGGGATCATGGATCAGTTTGCAAATGTCAGAGTACTTGAATGGGTCATGTTGTCTTGTGCTGAAGAGGACATGCCCTTGAAATGCATGTTTCAACAAGACAATGACCCAAAACACACTAGTAAACCAGCAAAATATTGACCTTAATCCAAACGAGAACTTGTGGGGTGAGATCAAAAATGCTGATGGTGAAGCAAAACCAAGAAATGTTGATGAATTGTGGAATGTTGTTAAAGAATCTTGTAGTGGAATAACAGCTGAAAGGTTCCACGAGTTGGGTGATTCCACACCATACAGATGTGAGGCACTTATAAAAAACCAAATATTAGTTTAGTCATTCACAGGATTGCCAAATCCTACAGACAAAAATTTTGTGCAAAATAGTTACTGGCAGACTGCAAATTTTCTGAACACACCCCTTTCAACTAATTGCCCATATATCTATCTATGCTTATGAATATTCTCACTCATCTGTGTCATTGTCTTCCCTGTGCATATCCGTGCATTTTGTGCCGAGGAGTCTCCTGCAGATATTACCACGTCTGCCTGCCGTTATTTTTGCGTTTTTTTCCCCCCGCTACCGCCCTCACAGTTTGGGTCACAGTGTTTTGACAACCCAACAGGCAGGAAAAAAGTCAAATAAAGAAGGAACGTTTCTTTCATACTGCTGCTTGGGGTTTTATTGACATCTACATGTAGGTCATTCATGTGCAGTAAATTTGCACATTCATTTCTTTCTTTTTTTTTTTGCTTGTTTGTCAGACTTGTTTCAGAACATCAAACAAGTTGAAATATTTTTCGGTGACACACACCTGAGCACAAAATGCAGTTTTTAAATGGAACATTTTATTATTAAAGGAGAAAAAAATCCAAACCTACATGGCCCTATGTGGAAAAGGTCCCCTAAACCTAATAACTGGTTGGAGCACCCTTAGCAGCAACAACTGCAGTCATTTGCGATAACTTGCAATGAGTCTCTTGCAGCGCTGAATTGTTGTCATTCAGCCACAATGGAGCATGAATGCCCCTTTGAAGATCATGCCACAGCATCTCACTAGGATTGAGCTTTGACTAGGCCACTCCAAAGTCTTCATTTTGTTTTTCTTCAGCCATTCAGAAGATAACGCAACACGCCTGTAAGGTGATATGCATGCGCAGAAGCACGACACGCTCGTGTTTTACAAAAGTAAAGACTGGGGCGGTGTGCTCCAGTGATGTGCGATACCATTGATTTCGTTTTTGATTCGATACTTGTTCAAATTGAAGCTGTTTTCGGCGATACCAATTCAATACTATGTGCAAACTCACCTAATGTGTCTGGTAAATTTTAAATAGCATAAAGAATACAAGAAATCATAGTCTTTTATTGATTATTTATAAAGCGTGGAGTATATTGAGGTGGTGGGGTGACACCCAAGCTAATATGCAACATCAGAAAAAACAAAGGACAAAATCATATGCCCGAAATATCAATAGTATCACTATTTTGATTTCAGAATCAACTTTAGATCATGAAGAGCTGGTATTGGAGATATCAACATTTCAGTATCGATCCGCACATTACTAGCATGCTTTTCCTAAGTTTGTGGCAATTTCAAGGATTTTGTGCATCGGGAGTCAATATTTTCCCAAGCAAATGATTTCTTGTAAAAGATGAAGACAAAAGATGGCAAGAATTGGTATGGGAGTTTGTAGACAACTTGTTGCCACGTCTGTGCCAAGGTGCGTTTGGGGGGAATGGTGAGACATTGCCGAGAGCTGCTTCACTAATACCTTGTAAAAATCATTTTCAGATGAGAAGAACTTTATCCAAGTCTTGCACGCTGAACTACACCTTTCCATGACGGCTTCCATTACTTTAAAATCTCCATGACGTTTATGTTGAATACATGCCACCTGAGTTTATGACATTTGTTGGAAGTGTCTCTCACTTTGGTGTGCTGGAGTCCCAAAGCTTTAGAAATGGCTTTATAACCTTTTAGAACCTTTTCCAGACTATCAGATCGCACTGCAGCAATTGTGATTAAAAATAGAAGTTCTACCTGCATTTAAGTCTTCATCTCTCACATCTTGGGGTCATCACCACAATGCCAAAGCTGTGACATTTTTTTGACAGTGTATACTGTATTGTTTCTGCTGCTTGGTGGAAATGCAGTACATCATGAAGTACTAGCACAGATCGTTGTGTATAATATGTTTACTGTACAATTCAAATGCGATTTTACATATCATTATTTCATGTATTGCATATTCTATGTTGTATAGTACAAATCTATTCAACAATGTTATGTGCATTAGGGTTTGGACTAATGGGCATCACAATGAGTATGCCCAATTGAATTATTATTCCTGCGGGGCCTCGGCCCCTTCAAGCCCGTCCGTTTCTGCACCGTCAGCATCAGTCATCATCTGCTTGTATTTACTCTTAAAAAATCCAGCCTGAGAATAGACAATAAATATCGTCAGGGTGTCAAGTGTGGCAATGATGTGCTTTTTTTCCTCACCTTGTAAAGGACAGCCGTGAGTAAAGCCAGTAAAGCCAAACCTCCCAAGGAACCTCCGACTATCTCTTTGGTAAAATCTGGTTGAGGATACACTTCCACCACAGTCTCAATCTGATATGGACCACAACAGTATTTCAGTTGACACATTCAAGCTTCTTATTACTAAGAAACGTCTACCTTGCGAACTGGGGGGTTGTTATTAGATGATGTGGCATAGAAGATGTACTGGTTCCTGTCGTACTCCAGACTGGCTGTGCTGGTCAACATGAACTTGGCCTCGGTGAGGCCAATCTGGATGAGAACAACAGCGTTGAATGGGCCGCACGTCATTCGACACACACTTTCCCAGTGCATTATTACCTGCTGGATCCATTCTGAACTCATGTTGTTGGAGATTGTGTACCGTTTTCCCTCAAGTCTTCCCATGAAGCTGTTGCACTTAAATACCCTGCAGGTCGCTACCGAGCAGTCCTGTGGGCCATTGAAGCATTGAAGTTGTTTGACCATAAAATGCTTCTGCACAATTTCATGAAAAGCATATTAATGCTCAGTTTTGACTGACATATTCTTAACAATGTACATTTAATTTTTTCTTACATTTAATTGAAATTAAAATAGTTTTATCATTTTCATAAATTCTAGTACATACAAATTTTATAGCAACACATTTTTCATAATTTTAACTTTTTAACTAAAGCAAACTTCCATGTTTTTAATCAGCCAGTAACTGTTGTTTAGCTAACAAGTAGCCAGTATAAAACACCTTACCACTATACTACTGTGTGTGTACATCTAGTATATATAAAGCCAAGCCAATAATATTTCTAAAATAAAATTGTAATAAGCGTGGATGAGTGGATGAGTGGGTAGCATGTCGGCCTCACAGTCAGGAGGTTCAGGGTTCGAATCTCCGTTGGGTGTGGAGTTTGCATGTTTATCCCCGTGTGTGCGTGGGTTTTCTCCCACATTCCAAAAAGGTTAGGTTAATTGGCGACTCTAAGTTGTCCCTTAGAGTGTGAATGTGAGGGGTTTGGCTGCCCTACGATTGACTGGCGACCAGTACAGGGTGTACACCGCCTCTCGCCCAAAGCCAGCTGGGATTGGCTCCAGCATACCCGCGACCCTAATGAGGATAAGCGGCATAGAAAATGGATGGATGGATGGATGAAAATTGTTATAGTTGCATTATAATTATGGTAGTACACACATTCACTGTTTACATTTATTTTATAATAATAATATACCAATATAAATAGGATTAGTACTTTTTTTATTGTTATGCTTAATCCTGGGATTCCATTGCTTTTAATCAAAATAACATTAAATGCCATATTTTTGTTTTACTTTTTAAAGTTAAATAATATGACATAATTATGAATAATAACATATTTTTTTCATCATATTAAAGTATCATCATCATTGCCTTTCCTTGCTGAATGCCTAGCCTAGTGTCCATTTCCGTTTTTTCCAAATAAGGGTCCTTGCTCGATAATTCATACTCAAAAAATTGACATTTACAACAAATAAGGTGTACATATATACAGACCGTTGAACTTTTCTTACAATGATCTTATTCTTTTGTATCCGACCAACAAAATCTTGGATCTCAGCGCCTTCGTCGACGTGTGTTTGGCAGTCTGGAATCTGAAACAGAGACGATTTGTGCCGATTAGACAGAAACCCACGACGGTTTCTATTTATATCACGTGCAACCTGCAGAGTGCTCAAATCTGCCCAGATGTCCTCATCGCCAAGTTTGATGGGGACCCTGATCACCACGGTGAGGTTCAGGGCTCGGATGTTGTTTGTAACCTGACACCAAAGTAAACGCTGCTGTAACAAGAACGAGCAAAGAAGGGCTCAAATTAAGGTCCTTTTCGTCATGACTTTACCAGAAAGGATGGCTGGACGGACTTCTGCAGTTTAGTCATTCCGTGGGTGAAATTTACATAGGTGAGAGAACTGAAAAGGAATGGGATATAGATGCAAAACGGAATTAATCATATATTTAGTATTCAAAACATTCAAAACACACACCCACACACACACCTTTCCATTGTTATTAAAATGCTGTACTTAACGCCAATTTCTTGATTTTTGTAGACCTGGCTTAAAGCAGAGTGTTGCTCATTCCCACTAAAATAGAGACATAAAGGAAGTGTCACAACAGCGCAACAGCGCATTGCAATTGCACGACTTTACCTTGTTGCGTTTGCAGTGACGAAAATACTGCCGTCCAGTTGGCTGTTGGTTTCGATGCCGTATGACACAATGAAGACAGCCTGAACATTCATCAGAGTGAGATACCGTTTTGGGTCCTTTACATGAATGGCAACTGTGGTGTCCCCTACTCCGAATGCTTGGGAAGACATGCTAGCATGCATTTAATACATACATCGTCAGTGTGTTATAATAATCAGACAAATGTTCAGTGGCTTATGGGCAATTAGTTGCAAGTCCCAAACTGTTTGAAAAGGTGGCGGCCATGTTTTTCAGCAATTCAAACCTCAGCATTCTTCTACCAATATATTCACTATCTCTCCTCTGGACATGTCCGAACTATCTCAGTCTGCCTTCTCTGACTTTATCTCCAAAACCTCTAACATGTGCTGTCCCTCTGATGTGCTCATTCCTGATCCTGTCCATCCTGGTCACACCCAAGGCGTAATTAGCCTTAAATGATTAATTAGTGGCATGTCTCAGGACTATAGTCCATTACTGCATTAGTGTGTACCGCAGCAATATGTAGATAAATGTTTCTACATTGACGTAAAAGAACCAACCTTTGAGCCACTCCTGAAAATGGGCTTGTCAACGGTGCAGTCTGTCTTGCCACGAGATAAGCCAGCCTCACTGTCCAAGGAGTTGCACTCGATTCGTCCCTTTTTTTTAGAAAATGAGTGCAATAAATGTAGCAGAAGTAGCCCTTAACACCCTAATTCCTACCTGCAGGCTTGTGAACTTCCTGTAGGAGAACCCATCTGGGTATGTAAGAACGACAAGGGTGTTGTAGGAGTTTTCCGCCAGGTTTTCCACGGATACTGTGACATTCAAGAGCTCATCTATGCCCACTCTAACCTCTGAAGAGCTGAGCGTTGATGAAAAGTTAGAGTGCCTGGAACTAGAAAGCTGCGGCAACGTTCTTACCCGGTGAAGTTGAAATCCAGCTGGAGGTTATCTTCACATTTGTTGTCTCTGCCGCAGTCGATCTCAAAGGCGAGCTGCAGAGAGCAGATTCAGGCATGACTGCGGGACAACCTCTCATTGTTGAGTCTTTGCTCACCGGATGAAGCATGGTGGTCTGGGCCTGTTGTGCCAGACTTGGGCTCAGGTTATCGTCCCCAGGCAAACCCTCGAATGTAAATTTGAGCTCGTTGTAAAGAGGATTCAAAGCATCTTCTGGACAGGGCTGCAAACAACAGGCATGACTGAAAAGCGAGAAGCACCTGAAGCCTTCATCTTGGTGTCTGTCAGACACTTTACCTCGATGATGAAATTGACCTTAAAGCATTTGGGCTGTCCTAGATCAACATTAATACTGCCAGTCGTCTCTCGGTTGCGGTTTTTGTCACTGTTGTAAGCTCGGTTGTTAGGAACCTTGCGCGTGGCATCCAGCGTGAAAGTATAATTAACCCTTGCTGTAGCTGCGATGGATCAAAATGGATGCTTAACATGATGCCTACTAAATGTAACAGAATGGAGCTCGGCGACGAGACTCAGGCACCTCTTTGGACGGCCGAGTGTTTGATCATCATGAAGCAGATGTCAGCCTTGCTGTCCATCGGTTTGGTGCAGTCAGCATTTTGAATGGAGATTTGGTTCGGCGTGTAGGACAACGCTGCTTCAACCATCACTATGGGTTTGGATCTGGAAACACACAACGGTAGACCAAAATGACGTTGGGCATCCTGAAGAACCTCAATCCATTTCGGTTGTGTTGGATTAGATCAGTGGTTCTCAGTTTTTTTCTGTCACCCCCCAAGGGCCAGAAATGTTGTTGCACCCCCCGCATTTGAAATACTATTGACAATTGATAATATCTATTTATTTATGAAACCAGGAAAACGCAACAAAACGGAGAGCTGCATTCAAGAGTCACATGGCATGTTGAGTATAATACATTTGGACATATTGGCAGGTTTACACTAACATTAAAAGTACTCCCTGACAGTCCACCCCAAGAGGGCCCGCCCCACTATTGGAGAACCACTGAATTAGGTATTGCAATGGGGGTTCTAGTGTTTGAACACACTATGAACATACTACACTACAATACTCACACAATGGAAAAGGTGACGTGAGCTTCTCTGAGACTGAGTTTCTGTCAGGGGTCGGCAACCTTTACCATGAAAAGGGCCATTTAGCCTCCTCTTCCGTTAAAAAAATAGTCTGTAGCCGTAAAACATGACACTACTTATAAACGTGTCAAAAGGATAATCTTTTGAAAATGTTCCCTGTTACCAAAACAACATTTAACCCTGTGCATGTGTAGACCTACTCTGGAAAAAATGAAACACTAGTCACCTCGGTGCTTTTCTCAGATCAGAATTGAAGTTTTCATGACTATTAGTTCAACCTCCACCACATTTAGTCACTTGTGCACATCACAGAAGCAATTTCTCCTTGCTCCCATCAAATTGCACATGCTTGTGGAGCAAGAGGAAGCCATTTGTGCAATGGCGATAGCAAACAACGAAATAAAGTTGAGAGAAATTCAAAACGCTGTCATAGATAACAATATACAGGGCAATACTGAACCGGTGTCAGTTGCAACGACCGGCTGAAATGAGCATGAAACAATTGTAATGGACCGTCACCAGTATATACAGCTACATGTACAGGTTTTGATATGTACTAACTCCCAGCACTAAAAACTGTTTTACTTTGTGTAGTTTCATGCAGTACACCAGGAACTCTGTATATGTATTTGCAAAAACATACAATGAAATATGTTAGCTAGCACGTGATGAGGATGTCTGCAGATACACATAGAATGTGCCAATGGTAACCTATATTTCCAGTTTTTGCAGCCTCTGCAAAAATAAATATGTTGCACGGGACACGAGTTGGGCCATCATTCCCTGCGGTGTTACTCGTGGAAGAAATTGCACTGGACAAAGAGCAACCACTGAAGTCCCTTGGAGTAACATAAGGTGGAGGGAATGTTACCATATGGGCAGCTATTTCAGACAAAGCCGTCCTCACCCTTCTTGGTCCATGTAACACACAACATTTGCTGACTTTCTTAGACACTTTTTACAAGGTCTTAGTCGCTGAGAGTGAGAGGGATGCAGCAGCACATGACAAAATGCTAGTGTAATAGCTCCTGCCTCATCCCCACTCCCCAATCCGATTTTTCTCAGCCTGGAGGTGGAAGGTATATGACCGGCATCTACATACGCCAATGCCCCTGCTAGCAGCCGTGGATGCAGCATGTGATAGCGTCATTAGACTCCTGTAGAGGGTGCATTTGCCACTCCAGGAAATACTTTCCTAGCCGCACTGCAAGGTGTGCCACTAAATATGATGTAGATGAAAGTATGTCGCCAGATAGACAGGAACGTCTGGTTGTGCAAGAGTGATTCACTGTATGTATTGTTATAGTATATTGGTGCACTGCTCGGCCTATAGGGTGTTTGTTATGTTTGCTGTAAATACTGTAAATGACTGTAGCGTGTTTTTCTTTGCCCAATGCTGTAGAATTGCAAAGAGCGTATACTGCAAAAGTGTAAAACATTTGTCTTCATTGTCAGGTACTCGCCTATCTACAGGAGGGTATGGCTCAGAAGGCTTGCAAGTAATGTTCAGTGCTGTCATGAGTATTTTCAGGTAATGTCACAAAGTTCTGACATTTTTTTGCATTGGAAATCGGAAAATAAACGAATAAATGATAAAGCCGTTTGACTATCTTGCTCCAACCGATGGTGTCAAGATTTCTCATTTTGATAACACTTGCCGTTTCATTGACATGAAAACTTCCTTTTTAAGACTGGACAGTCCATTTGAGCAAGCGACATGTCCCCTGAGGTCGTCCACTGAGGTTTGCATTGTGCACGAATCGTTTAAAAAAAAAATTCACTTTAACTGCTGAGCAAATGTTATTAGGGTTGTGAGAAAAGCACAAAAGGGACTGAAAAAAAACAACTAGTGGTTCCCATAAAATTAAAACCAAACTTTAAAATAGAAACGTCCATCAGAGTTTGCTTACTAGCGCTTACGCCTGTGCTAAATTGTCATCAGTGATCGTTCTGTTTGTCCTTGACTGTCTGTGCATACATAGATACTTTATTCATCTCCTACAGAAATTTCCAGCAGCTCTGCAAAAATGTCATTGAGGTGTTCGGTTATTTTCTTAACCATCCATCCATTCATTTTCCGTGCCGGTGATTCTCTTCAGGGTCGCAGGGGTATGCTGGAACCTATCCCTATTCCTATCCAACTTCTATGCCTCTTATCCTCACTAGGGTTCCGGGTATGCTGGAGCCTAGACCACTTGGCCATTTATTTTTGTTTTGGTATTTGGGGGACGCAAAAGTGAAAGCAGTTACTGCTGAAATGTCTCGCTGCAGTCACAAGCTGTGAGTGCAGCCAGCTCCCGTGGCACACTAGCTGCCTCACCTGGTGTCAGCACCTTGGCAATGAGCGGGTCACAAACTCCAAGCTCTTTATAATATTGCTAGGCTCTTGTTTTCTTGCTTCCTATTCAACCCAAAACTCCCTCCTGCAGTGAGACTCGCTGCATACACTAGCCGACCTTCCCCACCCTTGCTCGTCAGAGCGCAGTCTAGATGCATACACAGACTCA
The DNA here is from genome assembly GCA_024372805.1 of Oostethus manadensis. NCBI lineage: Eukaryota > Metazoa > Chordata > Actinopteri > Syngnathiformes > Syngnathidae > Oostethus > Oostethus manadensis. The sequence continues at coordinate 3,136,974 of QODF01000050.1, read as the reverse complement.
CGGATTAGCCGGATATTTCACATTCTTTTTGAAAATGCACATTTCCCCTGCATGGACGTTTTTTTTAAAACCACCACGCTCAGCAAAGGGATCCGCAGAACCACATGCGGCTCCTAAGCCGTGGGTTGACCATTGGTGTATGTGTATGCACACCACAGGCATGTGCTGTGCACAAGCAACTCCCCCTTTTCAGACCAAACAACAAACCTTGTTCAGTTTAACTTGTGATTATGAAAATTGGACAGAACTTTTTAGGAAAAAAATGTGTCTGTTCTCTCAGAGCACTATGGGTAATACCTCCAATACCGCCAGTGGTGGTGGTGTTTTTTAAAATATTTTACAAACTCTTCTGTTCCTTAATCGGCAAAGCTGCACAAAAAGTGACACATTTGTTCCTTGTGACCAAAAACATCCCACTGAAATTGCAATTTATTTATTTTAATTACTAACTAATGTTAATTTGGACGACTACTACTGGCTTTCTTTAAAAAAAAAAAAATGTATTTGCTACTTTTGTTACTGAAATAAAAAATGTTTCTTTATTAATGTAAAAAAGGAGATACATATTTTTTTCATCTAACACAAATACTAATGCATTAAATTCATATTACTGCCTATAATTGACCCATCTCAGGGCCTAGTAATAAAGAAATACTCTTTGAAATGTAGTCTATGAATACTGTATTGTTACTTTTTCCTCTTCAAAAGCGATGTAAACATTCTGGCCTTTTAAATGTTTAAAGAAACAAAAATAAAATGAGCATTTGGTACGTATAATGCAGGCTGAAGTAGCTTTAAAAGAAGGAGTCATTTATTGGTATGTCACATTTTTACTGTACTTTTTAGAAGCATGGACAGATTTTTATGGATAGATCCGAAAATACTTCATTATCAATTCTATATTGGAAAATGCTGATGAATGTGTTTGAAAAAAGGGTGTGTATCAATTAAAACGTGGGATTCATTTGGAGGAAAGGCTTGTCAATCCGTATCCGTAAGCGGCTTTAGTCCCGGAAAACGTTATAATGAGTTACACCTGGTATGCGCTTTGTCATGATCTTAGGCCATCATCATTCATTCACACCACACTTGGTGATGGTAAGCCACACCTGCTCTGGGGCAGACTAACGGAACGTGTGGCTGCCAGTGTGCGCCATCAAACCCTCTGACCACCTTTCTCCACTTTCATACTAGGCAATGTGGGTGAAGTGCCTTGCCTAAGGGCACGAGGAAAGTTTATTTTATTTCCTGCCACGGTGGCACCTGGTATTCCCCTAAGGTCTCCCGTCCAAGTACTGACAGAAACGTTGGAACTGTTTCTGTGGCCACCGAAATGTTAGACTTGGTAACTGAGAAAACTGCTGCCATGTCAGCATCTACAAAAATCTCTTCATTGTTGAGAAAAACATCCTGCAGTTATCTCTCAAAACCATAGAGAATTTTTTTTACCTGAGTAGGACAACTGTTCCTTTTGAACCCACCGCCAGGTCAAGAAGGTTGTCCCTGCTGAGGTCTGAAGAGGACTGGCTGATGGACATGCCAAAGAACCTAAGCCCTGTCTTGACTTTTGATCCTGCAATTCTCTAAACAAGGTGTAAAGGTTTAGTATACAAATAAAAGGCCTTTGTGGTGGTGTTTGCAAATTACCTGAGAGAAAGTAGGAGTGACCCTCCCGGTTCCTTCGCCGTGAAATATATAAATGCTGCCTTGACCGTTGTCCTCCAGAGGTGCCCCAACAGCCAAATCGTTTAGTCCATCAGTGTTGAGGTCTGGAAGTACAGCAAGGGAAGCGCCAAATCGCCCTCTGCTCGATTCGACTCCTTTCAGTACTACCGGAGAGTCGAAACGACACTCAACTTTCTGGGGAAAATATAAGAGATTTAGGATTTTCCAAGGCAAAGTCCAAGAGTACTCTGATGGGATTCTCACCAAACTGGTTATGACGCAAACATAAACCCTCCCCTCTCGATCGTCTTCCACAAACATGGGGGCAGATATGAGAATGACGTCCGTGTTGTCATCCCGATTCACATCCATAGCGCACACTACTGCCCCAAAATACCCACCAATCTGATACTGCAGGCACCAAAAACATGGCATGTAAAAGAAGCACTCTCTTTACTTGATAAGACGTACCTGCCATTGAAGGGGATCTAGTAGGTCAACACTGTTTGGGGAAATCACCAGCACAACTCCTCTGTGCTGATATCTTGGAGCACCAACAACCGTCAACGTGGCGTACGGCGTTTTGGCATTCGCTATGGAATAACCTGGAAGTGAACGGGAAATCATCATGTGCGGTGCCGTGTCAGATCCGGACATTGGTGCTGCTTGTATTTTGTGTTTGATACAGAGTTCTATTGCGTAACTAAAATCGAGAACTCAACAAATCTCAAGATCCCCATTTTTGTTGTTGTCATTTTTCAATTATTGAGCCCGACAAACTCTGCCTAGTAACAAGTGGTCACATGTGGCATGACCAGGAACGTGACATTCTGTTGCTCAGTTTCTGCGACGGCTGGATAGCAAAAATTGGAAATTTTGCAAGGATTTACTAATAATGTTTGCAGTTTGTTTTATTTAGAATTATACATTGAATACAATAAATAATAATGCAAGAAAGATAAGGGAAGAATGGGATATGAAAACATTCTCATACCCAAATAGCTGTCAGGTTCAATGTCTGTAGGCAAAAAGGGACTTTCCATCCTGCTTATGTACGTCAGGAAGCCTCCTCTCCATTGGTTTGCCCCAACAGCGGCTATCTGTATTCCCTAAAATGATGAGAAAACACAGACTCACCGAAAAGTGAAAGAAAAGAAGCAGAGCTACTGTGCTGTAAATGGGTGCTGTGTTATTACTCCAGGCACATAAGCTGCGCTAAATCCTTGCTGAGCCATCTCCATTTTTAGCGTCTCTCCACTTGACTGAGACCCTATAAAAGCAACACAAACAAATATTAGTCTGTGAATGAAAGAATGAATGAATGGAATCATTTTGCAAGGCAATAAATACAATTGCGAATTCTATCATAACATATTGGCCTTTATTCTTATAAAATTACTATTTTTGTCTTGTAGCATTGCAATTCTTTACTCAAAATACCATAACTTTAGTCTTGTAATATTGCTACTTTTTCTTTTTTTAATTATATTAATTAATTCTTATAACATACTTGAGTATTGTAATCGTTTGAAAATTACCACTTTTTTCTCGTATTTCAATTTTTTTCACAAACTATCATAATCTTTGACTAATATTATAATATCAATATTATATATAAAATATCAATTTAAATCAACCACATTTTTGTCATAATATTTAAATTAGGGATGCTCTGATTGATAGAACACAGACCAGTATGCTGATTTCCGTTAAAAAACAACAACCATGTAATCGACATATGCGATGTGCGGTGAATTGTTGGGCCCTGTGATTTCCCTGTTAATTGTATTTACTGTTAACCGCAGAATATTGACATACATTGACTTTGCATATAATCAAAATGAAAAATGAGGAACGCATGTGTGGGTGATAATTTTCTCAGCAGACGGCTCAATTGTGGCGGCATCGCCCCACAAACTAAACATGTAGAAAGAGGAACCAGAAACACCAGCAAAAGTTTGGAAGTGTATTGAAAGTGGAAGTAGTGTCATGGGAAGATGGAAAGAGTATTTTGAAGAGTTGATGAATGAGGAAAATGAGAGAGAACGACAAGTAGAAGAGGTGACTGTTGTGGACCAGGAAGTAGCAAAGATAACTAAGGAAGAAGGCACTCGGCCCTGATGATATATCTGTGGAGGTATGGAAGTGTCTGACTGGGTTGTTTAACAGGATCTTAGATAGTGAGAAGATTCCTGAGGAATGGAGGAGAAGTGTGCTGGTGCCCATTTTTAAGAACAAGGGAGATGTGCAGAGTACTGGCAACTACAGAGAAGTAAAGCCGATGAGCCATACAATGAAGTTACAGGAAAGAGTAGTTGAAGCTAGACTACGGGAAAACGTGAGCATTTGTGAGCAGCCTTATGGTTTTATGCCAAAAAAAAGTACTACAGATGTTGATGCATTGTGTTTTTGTAGATGTGGAGAAAGCTTATGACAGGGTGCCCAGAGAGGAACTGTGGTATTGTATGAGGAAGTCTGGATTGGCAGAGTATTATGTTGGAGCTGTGCAGGACATGTACGAGGACTGTAAGACAGTAGTAAGGTGTGCTCTAGGTGTGACAGAGGAGTTTGAGTGAAGGTGGGACTCCATCAAGGATCAGCTCTGAACCCCTTCTTGTTTGCTATGGTGTCGGACAGGCTGACAGACGAGGTTAGACAGGAATCTCCATGCACTATGATGTTTGCAGATAACGTGATATGTAGTGAGAGCAGGGAACAGGTGGAGGAGAAGCTTGAGGGGTGGAGGTTTGCCCTGGAAAGGAGAGGAATGAAGGTTAGCTGCAGCAAGACGGAGTACATGAGTGTGAATGAGAGAGACTGAAGAGGAAGCGTGAGGTTACAGGGAGAAGAGATAAAGAAGGTGGAGAATTTTAAGTACTTAGGGTCAACACTCCAGAGCAACGGAGAGTGGAAAAGAATTGAAGTGTGTGCAGGTAGGCTGGAATGGGCGGAGAAAAGTGTCGGGTGTGATAGAAGAGTTTCAGCTAAAATAAAAGGAAAGGTGTACAAAACTGTGATGAGACCAGCCATGTTGTTTGGTTTAGAGACAGTGCTGCTGAGGAAAAGACAGGAGGCAGAGCTGGAGGTAGCAGAGATGAAGATGCTGAGGTTCTCTTTGGGTATGACCAGGATGGACAGGATCAGGAATGAGCATATCAGAGGCACAGCGCATGTTAGAGATTTCGGAGACAAAGACAGAGAGGCTAGACTGAGATGCTTCGTACATCTAAAGTGAAGATATTGGTAGAAGGATGCCGAGTTCTGAATTGCCAGGCAGGAGGCCTAGAGGAAGAGCAAAGAGGAGGTTTATGGAGGGAGTGAAAGAGGACATGAAGGTAGTTACGTAAGAGAAGAGGATACAGAAGACAGAGTTACACGGAGCCAATTGATTCGCTGTGGCGACACCCGAAGGGATAAGCCGAAAGGAGGAGGAGAAGATCATATCAGTGTTTTTTTGGACTCAATGCAAACAACGATCTCGTTAAGTGCCAGTTTTGGACAATAAGCATTTGAAACCACCACCTGCATGGTTTTGTGACCCGGCAAAATATTTGTCATTGTTCTTAAAATAAAAGTTAAAATCTCATCTCGCCTCTTTATCGTGGACTCGATCTCGCGTATTGTCTCATCCCGTGAGAGCGTCAGAGGGCTACAGTGCATTTGACATTACAGAACAAAACCATTACGCAGCACTAGTACCTTCAATAGCAAAGATGGTGTCCTCCAAAGTCTGCTGGATTTGTTTAAGGGCGTTGAAGTTGTCCACTCTAAACACATACTTCTGCGAGGGAGAAGACGCGATCGTGTTCAGCTCTTGTACCGCATTGGGATTAGTAAATGCATCGCCCACCTGGCCCAAAAAAATAAATATGTGGTAAGAAAAGGCAATGAAAGGAGTGAAAAACTAACATGACGTGTGCAGCATAGGTACCCCAATAGAAAATCGAACTATATTTTTCCTTTCAGCTGCAGCTGCGGCAGATGACAAGTAACTGCCGTCATTGGACTGTCCATCCGTGATAACTATTAGAATCTTCTTCACATTGTCTCTAGAGCCTCTATTTTGCATGAAGATATTGTTCCTACCAAAACAACACAAGTATTCAATAAGTACCAAATATTTTTTCCCAATGTTCAGAAGACAATGGAAAAAAACGTACACAACATGTGTGATTGCTTTAGCCGTGTACGTCCATCCGCTTGTCTGGGTTATTGCATTAATATCATTTTGCCAGCTATTAGCATTGAAGGTATCAAAATAGTAATGGATGGTCGGATCTGTGGAGAACTGGGCAATGGCAAACTTGGGGGAGATAAAGAAATATGTATGTTATTAGTAACATAAACAAACCAGCGTGAAACCAATTATGCGAGCTGGGGGATCCACTTCTCACCCTGGAGTCTTTGCCCACAAAGGTGCTGATGAGATCACTGACAAAAGTTTTCATTCGTATAAAATCGCCCGGAGCCACACTGCCTGAGCCGTCCAGCAGAAATGCGATGTCTGCTTGGCTTCGACACTCTGGAAAAGAAGCAGGCACACCTAATCAAGCGTCTGACGAGTGCATGGTAGAGGTAGATATTTGTTTTATGTGAATAACCTGTAAGAGAAGACGGCAAAGGAGATCCGACTTGGTCCAGCTGGTTTATCTCCAAGCACACACCGTTGTATGTGGTGATACTTCCACAGTCTTTTGGGATGGTCGGACCACAAACCTGCGAGAGTTCTGAGTAGTAATCAGCAGGAATACTGGGGCAGAATTACTGGGACTCACCATCGTGTTTTGTGTGGGGGCATCAACTGTCATTGTCAAGCCCAGAGACATGTTGACTGCAAACTCTGGCTCTGTGTTGAAAAAAGATTATGTTACACTGCAATGTTACGGAAAATGAAACTACTACATGTCCAGCTCATTAAGCTTCCCTAAGTACACTTGCACAATCTAATGACCTGTCATAATATTGTTCAACAACAGAACACTTTGCGTCTTTCACACTCAGATCCAAAATAGCATCACAGCCAGAAAAGTACTCCCAGCAGAACAATGCTGGCTTTCAAGTCTGTGTGAAAGTGACTTGATGGTGTCTCACCTCTGTTATGGCTCTGATGCTACTTCAGAAAGTTGCAGGGTCATTCTTGGCATCCCATGTTCAAAATAATAGTAGTCCAATGTGACTAACCAGATTAAGTACTGTTAGTATGTTTATATTGCTACATAGCAAACAAGTTACCATTAGGTGCAGTAGAGTCTCAGAAAACAAACAAACCCAGCATTCATAACATGCACGCTCTTGTTGTTGGATGTGCAATTGGGCAATTAGTTGAAAACGGTGGTGTTCAAAAAATAGCAGTGTGGCATTTAATAATTGATCAATTTTGTGAAAAAGAGGTGTGAATCAGGTGGCCCCTATTTAAGGAAGAAATTAGCAAGAAAGCACTACAAGACATTGTTCAGAAGAACAATGTACTTGTGATTAAAAAGTTGATTGGAGAGGGGAAAACCTGTGCAAAAATGTTTTGGTGGTTCAGCTAAAATGATCTCCAATGCCTTGAAATGGAGAGCAAAACCAGAGACACGTGGCAGAAAACGGAAGTCAACTATCAAAATGGATGAAAGAATAACCAGAATGACGAAGGCTCAGCCAATGATCAGCTCCAGGAGTTACCTGTAAGTACTGTGACAGTTGGAAGACGTCTTTGTGAAGCTAATTTATGTAGAATCCCCTGCAAAGTCGCTCTGTTAATTAAAAGATATGTCCAAAAGAGGTTACAATTTGCCAAAGAACACATCAACTGGAAATGGAAGAACATTTTGTAGACTGATGAGAGCATGTGAGACCACCCCCAAACTCTGGATTCAAGCCACAGTACACAGTGAAGACAGTGAAGCATCATGATATGGGCATGTTTCTCCTACTATGGTGTTAGGCCTATTTATCCCATAGCAGGGATCATGGATCAGTCTGCATATGTTCAAATACTTTGTTGAAGAGGTCATGTTGCCTTATCCTGAAGAGGACATGCCCTTGAAATGTGTGTTTCAACAAGACAATCACCCCAAACACACTAGTAAACCAGCAAAGTCTTGGTTCCAAACCAACCAAATGAATGTTATGGAGGGGCCAGCCCAATCCCCTAACCTTAATCCAATGGAGAACTTGTGGGGTGACATCAAAAATGCTGTTTGTGAAGCAAAACCAAGAAATGTTCATGAATTGTGGAATGTTATTAAAGAATATTGGAGTGGAATACCAGCTGAAATGTGCCATAATTTGGTTGAGTCTATGCCATACAGATGTGAAGTACTTATAAAAAACTAAATATTAGTTTAGTCATTCACAGGATTGCCAACAAAAAAGTTTTAATGTACAAAATAGTTCTGAGTTTGTAAAGTCATTGGCAGACACCCCTTTTCAACTAATTGCCCAATTGCACAGCCTTAAGAATGTGCATATCATGAATGTTTGTTTTCGGAGAATCTACTGCACCTACTGGTAACGTATTTGCCACGTAGCACTAAAAATGTACTAATACTAATAACAGTGATTAATCTATTTAGTCACATTGGATTGCTATTATTTTGAACACTACTGTACATGGTACAGTACATACATGGTACTGTACATACTGTTCACATAATACAGTAGTGACATGAAAACAGTGACTTTTAAAAGCTTATACTTGATGCTACAGTAGACTGGTGGTTTACCGCAACAGAGATTTTAGCAGAAAATAGACATCCCTCCCATGCCTTGTCTGTGCCAGTTACTGTATACAGAACAACAACACAGAAAATAGGCCATAATGGTTACGGCTCTGGTACTACCTCAGTACGTGTAAAATACTGTAGCTGTCATTCTCGTCACTCCATTCTGTATTTATGCCTTTTGTACAGGAAAATTGCAGTTTTTACAGGCAGTCAAAGAGGCTATAGATACAGCCTTTTGGGGGGAAACTCATTAGGTGCTGCAGGTGTACCTTTACACAAATTCCTATTAGCAAGTCGGGACTGATACCCTGGCAAACTCCACCTTCCCATCCCAACAGTGCAATTTTTGCTCACCTGAAATTTTCAGCACACTGCAGGACTCAGTTGAACATTTAAATATTTGCCCTCTTCTGTCTAGAGAGTACTGAGCGAGGGGTGCACTGACCAGCAAGCTGACAAAAAAGACCCAAACGAGCACGGAAGTTCAGCCACAATAAACACATCATTGTACATCTCAGTGCAATCCAAGTACTTTACTCACTCTGTTTGTCTTTGCACTATCTGGTATCCAAAACCGTCTGCAGGGTTACTCAAGGACCTCCAAGCCACAGGCTCAATATTGAAACTAAATGCAGCTTTAACGACTGATAAATACAAAGAGAAGAAACACTTGTCTGTCACTAAGTGTGGTGTAAAATTATCCTTAATTCATTCATTCATTACAGAATGAATGAATTAAGGATAATTTTACATTACAGAATGAATGAATGAATTTATTAATATTAACTAAACATTTTACACTTAACCCGTGAAAATGCATATACATATACAGTATATGCAATGTATATACTGTACGTGTGTGTTAGTGTTAAAATTGTAATGTTTTTATTTATAAAAAATTTTCCTCTTTGCACATGCAAAATGTGTGCAAAATCATAAAACTGGAAATGAAAATTCATATCATGAAATTGAAAAGAATATTTTTATCGAAATTAGCAGCATGACAACAAACTCAACAAACTCTTATCTTACCTGTCGTGAAAACTGTCATAAAAAGCAGCCGCTCCATTGTGTCACTCCAGTGGACGACACCAAAATACACCAAAAATGCTGGGTGGAATCCGTTAAAGAGGATGTGGAACGTGACGCGATGATCTGTAGCATGGCGGCAGAAAAAGGAAGTCAGAGAAGAGTGACCATTTCTTCTCACTTGTTCACTGCATGGTGTAGCAACCAAACCGAAGCTTAGCAACGAAAATGGCAGCTCTCAGTGAGTCATCTATTTTTATGAACTGTCCCTAAAATAGTGTTTGTTAGTCGGATGCTTTGTCAAAGACACATCAAAAGTAGGCTGACTCATTACTTGTTATTGTGCCAGAAAGCATCCAAAAATAAGTAACTTTACTTCTCTTTTTGTTTTTACTTCCTCTCTCTATCTTTCTGGCCGGAAATTTAATTTTACACCAGCCTTTAGAAAGGGCAGACAAGGGTTTAATTCACTGGATCCTTGCATGGTCGCAATTCACGTCACAGGAAAGTTGCAGATTTTTGGTCATGTTATTTTCTAATTATTGTATTTTTTATATTACATGCTTTTGTATTGTTTTCACTAAAAATAGAATCCAATTTATTCACCCTAAATCAGTAATAATTTATAAACACGTGATAGTTCAGCATGAAATTAAGTGGTGTGCAGTCAGGGCCAGCAAAGCCTTCTCTGCTGGCCCAACCACTACCAGAAGCACTGAACTACAGAACATTTCTTAAATTGGAGTACGTATTTGTTCCATTCAATTATACAGGGTGTCCAGAAAAATGTACACACACATCATTCTATTGTTTTGTCACCGCCTGTTCTCAAACGATGTCCGTTCTGGCCCAGACGCTGCCGACAACGCGAAGCGATGGAATAGCTCACGTCATGAAACAATTCTCTTGGTATTTGCGTGCATTCACGTCCAATGGTTGCTCTCAGTTCAGTGACTGTTGCAGGTGTCGTTGCGTAGACGTTTTTCTTCTAGGTATCCCCATAAAGAGAAGTCTAGTGGTGTGAGGTCTGGTGAACATGGATGGTATTCAACAAAACCCGTCCGTCTAATCCACCTGTTTGGCAAGATCTCATCAAGGAAGGATAGTGTGGGCAATTTTTAGGACTTGTGACCTGCTTGACAAATGCTCCAAAAAGACTCGACTTGACTTTGACTTGATGTTCTTGACTTTAAACTTAACTCGGACTTGAGCTAATTGACTTGAAATGACTTGTTTTTGGTTTAACGCTTTGTATTTCTCAAATATCCAAAATATACTTTAACGACTGTATTTTAACAAGTCGGTTTTCGGCTGCTTTATTTTACACATGTGCTCACTTTGGTGCAATCTGACAGGACACAAAATGGATAAGCCAAAAGGAAATGAAGACAGAAAGATGTAGTGGATGTTTGTTTATATACCTTGTTTCCAAATAGGGCCCGTAACACGGCAGTAAAACGGCTCAAACGTAACAGAAAAGTCCTTGTTTTATTCATCCTCTTCCTGTTGAGGAGCCACGGTTACCTCTGAAGTTGTGTTGTTCTCCGCAAGTCAAATCAGTTGGGGGGGGCGTAATTTAACCTTGGACCCGGGTCAAGGGTCACACAAGCCCCCTGTGTTTATAGCTGTCTTGGGGAATGCATTAAAATCATCACGATTTTGAAAATTAAGTCGTAAATTGACGACAATAAAATTGTATATTTACGTAAAAAATTTGTCATAGTACAAGAGTAAAAACGTAACTATACGGGCACGTGAGGGTAACGGTGAGATGATGCTACCATGTTAACCTGCTTGTACCCAACTGCTCTATTTTGCTGTGTCGTTATAAATAAAAGCTTGTCTGAAGCCAGAGGAAAGTTTCCTTCCTTGCCTAAGACAACTATGAAATGTTAGCTTTATGTGGAGGGGGCAGGGCACATGAGGGTAACAGTGAGATGATGCTACCATGTTAACCTGCTTGTACCCAACTGCTCTGTTTTGCTGTGTCGTTATAAATAAAAGCTTGCCTGAAGCCAGAGGGAAGTTTCCTTCCTTGCCTGAGACAACTATGAAATGTTAGCTCCTTGTGGAGGGGGCAGGGCACGTGAGGGTAACGGTGAGATGATGCTACCATGTTAACCTGCTTGTACCCAACTGCGCCGTTTTGCTGTCTCGTCATAAATAAAATATTGCCTGAAGCTAGAGGGAAGTTTCCTTCCTTGCCTGAGACATCTATAAAATCTTTATATGGAGTAGCTGGATAAATGAGGGTAACTGAGATCATGCTAATCATGACTAACGCTAGTTAACCAGTTTGTACCATATGCTCTTTTTTGCTGCCCGTTATGAATAAAAGCTTATCTGAAGCCAGAGGGAAGTTTTCCTCCCCCCTGGAACAACGATACTGCAGTTTCCCTCAAACGCGCATGACAAAATGACACATAAAATTGCCACTTTAAATATCTTAATATACCTTATATATCTTAAAACGAATATCGGTCGGCCTCGAAGAGGTCTGGCAAACCGTCCGACACCTCAGAAAGGGGAAGCAGCGCCCAGTTCACACTGTTTACAGTGCGGACGGGGGCTTGCTGACCTCGACTGTGGATATAGTTGGTCGGTGGAAGGAATACTTTGAGGCCCTTCTCAATCCCACTGACATATCTTCCATAGAGGAAGCAGAGCCTGAGGATACGTACGTGGATAGTTCTATCACCGTGGCTGAGGTAATTGGACCAGCTCTACACCCTTGCAAGGGTACTGGAGGGTATGTGGGAGTTTGCCCAACCGGTCTACATGTGCTTTGTAGACTTGGAAAAGGCATTCGACCGTGACCCTCGTGGTGTCCTGTGGGGGGTGCTCCGGGAGTACGGGATTGGTGGCCCGCTACTACGTGCCATTCGGTCCTTGTACAATCGAAGCAGGAGCCTGGTTCGCATTGCCAGCAGTAAGTCGAGCTTGTTTCCGGTGAACGTTGGCCTCCGCCAAGGCTGCCCTTTGTCACCGATTCTGTTCATAATCTTCATGGACAGAATTTCTAGGCGCAGTCAAGGTGTTGAGGGAGTCCAGCTTGGTGACCTTAGGATCTCGTCTCTGCTATTTGCAGACGATGTGGTCCTTATGGCCTCATCAGGCTGTGACCTTCAGCGTTTACTGGAGCGGTTTGCAGCTGAGTGTGAAGCTTCTGGGATGAGACTCAGCACCTCCAAATCCGAGGCCATGGTTCTCAGTCGGAAACGGGTGGACTGTACCCTCCGGGTTGGGAGTGAGGTCTTGCCTCAGGTGGAGGAGTTCAAGTATCTCGGGTTCTTGTTCACGAGTGAGGGAAGGTTGGAGCGTGAGATCGACAGACGGATCGGTGCAGCATCTGCAGTAATGCGGTCGCTGTACCGGACCGTCGTGGTGAAGAGAGAGCTGAGCCGGAAGGCAAAGCTCTCTGTTTACCGATCGATCTACATTCCCAACCTCACCTATGGTCATGAGTTATGGGTCATGACCAAAAGAACAAGATCGAGGATACAAGCGGCGGAAATTAGTTTCCTCTGTAGGGTGGCTGGACTCACCCTAAGAGATAGGGTGAGGAGCTCGGCCATCCGGGAGGAGCTCAGAGTAGAGCCGCTGCTCTGTCCGGATGCCTCCCGGGCTCCTCCCTGGTGAGGTGTTTCGGGCATGCCCAGCCAGGAGAAGACCCCGGGGAAGACCTAGGACACGCTGGAGGGACCTATGTCTCACAGCTGGCCTGGGAACGCCTTGGTGTCCTCCCGGTGGAGCTGGAAGAGGTCGCCGGAGACCGGGAAGTCTGGACTTCCCTACTGAAACTGCTGCCCCTGCGACCCGGACCAGGATAAGCGGAAGAAAATGGAATGGAATGGAATATCTTAATATTATAGCTTTTAATTAGCAAGTTGTTTGTATTTGTTGTACTTATTTAAAAACTTTGAATCTATAGAACTGGCCTAATTAAAACGTGTATGACTTGACACAACTTGCAGACAAAGAGCAGTGACTTGACTTGCTTGGCTCTCATAAAGATTGACTCGGACTTGCTTGTAACTTGAAAGCAAAGACTTGGTGCTTCCTTGTGACTTGAACATGAGTGACTTGATCCCACCTCTGGTCAATTGCACAGTTTAATAGCAGTCTTGTCAGCCCAGATTTGATCATTGCCAAAGTTGAGAATTGTCACACATTTTCTGGAAGAATATTGGCAGCGAAAAACTGAAACGTAGTCTTTAGTCCTGACTCTGAGCACCCACACGAGACCACTTCCTGAGCCCGAGATGGTTCATTTGGCTCTAACATGTCAGAGGTGTGCTGTGGCGCAAGACCAGGAAAAGACGGGTACACAAGCAGAGCTGTTTTCAAGTCTTTTCTCTGAGCAACAAGAAGCCAGTGCAGAGACCTGAGTACTGGACTAATACGATCATGTTTCCTGGTTCATGTCAGGGCTCGAGCAGCAGCATTCCGGATGTAGTTTAGAGAGCCCAGTACAGTGTAGTCTGCTTAAGACCAAGGCATGGATTAGTCTCTCTGAATCTTGCTTATACACTGTGCCCTTGATTGATCTTTTTTAGGTAGTAAAAAAACTGCTGACGTTATTGACTTAATGTGGCCGTTCAGGTCTGAGTCTGTTATTACCCCTGGAATTCATGGGTGATGGTGTAGACAGGAACAGTAGCGAAGCATCTCTGGAGGGTGTAGTTGCAGCAGGTGGGTCCCGGGATTATGGTGAGGCCTTTGATGAAGGTGAGGGAGGAACCGTTGCATCTGAAACCTGAGTTCTGGATCCTGGAGAAGGAGCAAGTGTGGTTGCTGTGGCTGAATCATTTGCTGGGTCCTTGGGTGGCAAAGAGTTCTTTTTTTCGCTCTTCTTCTCGTCTCTCGTTGGCAGCACAGAATACTGGTCCAGGCCAACTGCATTGCCTCAAAGCATGGAGGAGGTTATCTTTCAGTTGTTTCAATTCACCTCTGGTCAAGTATGGGCCTTTTTCTTTAAATAGATCCTGCTTTGTCAGATGAGATTGAAATCCTCAATGAAATGCAGTCCTTTGGACAACCATGACTTCAACTGAAGCAGCCAGCTGAATTTTCCCCAATAGCAGGCAAAACCATTAACAATGAACCTAGGACCCGTTGCACAAACCTAGGATAAGGGATTAAGTTTGGTGTTTCTGCAATACTTTACCACGTTTCCTGTCTTTCTTTTCTTTTTATTTGCACGTTTGCGGTCTCTAAGCTCCTGAGGATTTCCGCTTCCATCGGGGGGCAGTAAACCACTCTCATTCTTGCGCTCGTATTTAAGGAAGGCGCATACACGCACTGATACGGGATTTGTTTACAAATCCTGGCTTGAATGTTACTAATTACATTTATTAAGTCTAGCCTGGCTTCTACAGTACTAAGCGAGCTTGTAGCTACCAATGTCATTGGCAATGAGTCAGAGGGTAAAATAGCCTACCAGGGCAGGCGTAGCTGATCAAGTGAACACAAGATTCTTTTCGCCGTAGTCTGATCCGCAGGACGAAATTATTTGCTGTAGAATTTAGTTTTGCCCATGATACTTTGCAGAACTGCAGCAACGTGCTGAAAACAGCTTTTACAGTAAGGATTTGGGCATTATACAGTAATAATGCTGTGAACACTACAGCCTTTTAAGTGTACCATAGTACCTCAATGCAGCAGCATAATCCAGGATATTACAAGAGAGTTAGAAATAGACATGTAAGTGGGCGTTTATTTGTTATTTGTGGGTAATTTCTGAACACAACCCCCACAAATAGTGGAGCTCCAATATCCCGGATTTACTCAAATATAAGAGGACCCCGAATGACCCGTTCTGAATGATGATGATATGAGATCTTAGATGCTTGACAGTTCTTCATTGATCACCCTTGTCAAGACCACAACATCTGTCGTTTGCTAATATGCTAACAACCTTTGAGAAACTTTTTCCCCCCAGCTGGTATGTGTGAGTGAGTGACAGGAAGAAAGCTCCGACTCGCAAAGGGAAAAGCCTGTCTTTTCGTTGATAGCTGATATCAATTTATGAGGCTGAGCAGTGTCACACAAAGGAGGTGCATGGAGGTAGCTCATCTCTGCTGGCTGCTGGTTCTCTGTATGTCTGGTGGGAACTTGACTTGTGTTTCAGGTCTTCTTATCACCACAGTGCATTATGGTTTGGCCAGACCACAGCTTCTCCTCAGGACGCAGATGTCTCTGTCATTTCTGTTAAGGCTTTTCTGTTGTCACTCACACAGGAAGCAACATAATAACCATGCCAGTGATGCTGCGAACACTTGCACGCAGTTTTCTGCTCCACAAGGATGATCGCAGATTGCGCAACTGGACGGTGTACACGTGCAACCTTTTCTGTGTGTGCCAGTTGACCCCGACTGCCTCCTGGCGAGAAAAGACGACGTGGAAAGGTCAGGTAAAGGTCAAGGATCATGACTGCGTGTGGTGCTATGAGGGGATTGGGTTTTGAAGGGCACACCCGCCATTTTTGTCACAAGCTCTGGAGTTGAAGACTAGACTGTGCATATTGTATACACCGGGTTGTTATTTTTCTGCTTTTCCTGCCTGGCGGGTTATATTTCTTTGTATTACCCTTCAGTATGAAAGATGCAGGATGTTTTCGGTGCGACTGCAAGGAGGCAATGCATCCCACCCTGCCTTTTGTATTTTCACGCAATATTCCTCATTGCCGTCTTTGTTTCTTGAGCATTTGCCCTTTCCCTGGCCACCCGCCACCGTGCCACTCCAGGTCCGAGTCGCACTGAATGTCACGAGCCCTCTCTGGTTGCGTCCTGTTCTTTTTATAGCCGAGCAGCTGAAATGTTAGGGGTCACAACGGTAGGATAAATACAAGGTCCTGGCCGTCCAGAGGCTGTCGCAGACGAACGCCATCCTCTCTTTTCTCCCAGCTCTCCTCTCTTCTGACCTCAAAGGTAAAAGTTGGGTTTACTTTTGTTTGTAAAAGTCCTAGAAAGGTGCACGCCCTTTCCTTTCTACCAGACAAAGCTTCCTCAATCAATTGGGCAACTTTCCCGTATCAGGGTCCACTTCAGGTTTTATGCCACCCTCTGAGCACCATCCTGAATGTGATTATGCGACAAATGAATCTTTATTACTATATTTCTGCTTAAATGTTTGAGACCTTTCAATAAGGTTTTATTTGTTTTAGGAGTTGCATGACAAGCTGAATCAAATGTTTTCATGGACTCACATCTGAAGAAGAGCCGCACAGAAATCAAATATTCATTTTTACTTGTTCGCTTGAGCGCACGTTTATCCCATCTACGCCACTTCTAACCTTAGGCAGTGTTTCTAAATTGGTTGCTATATATAACTTTTAGAGATTTTTTGTAACTAATATCCAACAGTGGGGCACAGTCAGGCCACAATTTATTGTTTAATATTATTATTTTATACCTAATACTATACCTAATACCATATACTTCATACCATAATTATAATGTTTTTTTTTATCGTTCGTATAGGGGAAGCACTAAAGGCGCAAGCCGAAGGTCACACTTTGCTTCACTGAAAGGCCTTTATGTTGCATGCTAAACAGCAAAGTCTAACGCCAGAGTCACATGGCAATCATTCAAGTTGCATAAAGGCTTTTTGGGACTTAGCTGTGCTGAGCTATTTCATGTAACCCCCTCGTGCTTAGTTTGAGTGCATGCGCGTGTATATTTAGTGCAGTCTTGTGTTTGGCAGGCGGAGCAGAGGCGAGGTATGCAACAGAAGAGCAAGAAAGGTCAAGGATAAGAGGGAGGAAAACGGAATAGGTCAGGCGAATGCTTGCGGACGTCAGATATGGAGGGGGGGTGTACAGACTGCTTTGGGAAACTGTGCATACATTTATTGCAGCCGTCGCAGCGACAAATGCACTCGCGCGTTGTCTCATGGGAGACCCTCTGCTCAACTAAACACATTTTGCACCTTCTGATCCACACTTTCCTCTCCCTCAGAGTCAAGATGCCTCACGCATACCCCTTCCTCACTCCTGAGCAGAAGAAGGAGCTCAGTGATATTGCTCTGAAGATCGTCGCTCCCGGAAAGGGAATCCTCGCCGCAGACGAATCTACCGGTAAAGAAGGCAGTTCAATACGTGTTTACATCGAACACATTTCCCCGCTGTTACGTTCAGGACCCCCAGTGATTGGTAAAAAATGTCAAGTAGTGGACACACCCATGAAAAACCCTAAAAACGCTGATAATAAACAATTACGGGAATACAGTAGACAGTAATGTAGTTTGCTCAGCCTCATCCAGCTGGAAAATGTTGAGTGAAGGGACTTGTGAGACAGCATGGTGGGTAGGAAGAGAGGAAAAACTGTCCAATAAAACTAAATAAAAGCACGTTAAAGTCAAACTATTCAGCCAGTAATACTGTCCCCCAGTGGCCTTTTACAGTATAAGCATATTTACATAAGCATCTACTATTTATTTGTACTTGATATTTACATTGTATTGGTATTGTTACACACTGGGCTTTGTGGCAATATGTTCCATGTCCTGTTCTGTGCTTTCATGCTACCGTTACACTCTCATCATTGGTACGCTTCTGTGGGAGAATCAAAAAAGCCAAATCAAACCAAGATGGCCTGTCTTCTATTGCCCTGTAGCTGTAATGTCCAAGTGTCCCAATACTTTTTTTTATTAAAATGTGCTACACTTTTACCATTTCAAATGTCATCCATGCAGGTAGCGTGGCCAAGCGCTTCCAGAGCATCAATGCTGAGAACACTGAGGAGAACAGGAGGCTGTACCGCCAGCTCCTCTTCACCGCTGATGACAGGGCCGCCCCTTGTATTGGCGGTGTCATCCTCTTCCACGAGACCATGTACCAGAAAACCGACAACGGCAAGCTTTTCCCCCAGCACCTCAAAGAGAGAGGCATGGTGGTGGGCATCAAGGTCGACAAAGGTGTTGTCCCCCTGGCCGGAACCAACGGCGAGACGACGACCCAGGGTGAGCTGAGAACATAAAGAGAACACTCCAAGGTATTTTTTTGTTGCTGTTGCCTGACCTTTCTGTTTTCTCCAGGTCTCGATGGATTGTATGAGCGCTGCGCCCAGTACAAGAAGGATGGCGCTGACTTCGCCAAATGGCGTTGTGTTCTGAGGATCACCCCCACGACTCCCTCAAGGCTCGCCATCATTGAGAATGCCAATGTCCTGGCCCGCTACGCCAGCATCTGCCAGATGGTAATAGACAGGAGTGTGCTTGCAGGAGTGTGCGATGGAAAAATGAGAACATCACTCGCAAGAGTCCACCACTTTTGATGCAGCTCCATCTATTGGATCGGGTTGGTCACTGCAACACCCCAATGCAAGTGGACTGTATAGACCACTGACTTAAGTGCCTTAGGAAGGGTAAACACTATCACATTCAATTTGACCCTAAACTAATTGTAGCTTTACCTCTGGAGCACCTGAGTCGGGTACATTTTGAGGGGTAGTTTATGAATGGCACCAAAATAAATGTACACTGTACCAGATTTTGGTATTACCAAATACAAAGGGGTGGAGTTCGCACACTGCGGTCTGTTGATTGCTCGCCTCTGGGGTGAAATTGAAACGTGTAATATTTTCAAATGCTTCCTCAGCATGGCATCGTCCCCATCGTGGAGCCTGAGATCCTCCCTGATGGTGACCATGACCTGAAGAGGTGCCAGTACGTCACCGAGAAGGTCCTGGCTGCCGTTTACAAGGCTCTGTCAGACCACCACGTCTACCTTGAGGGAACTCTGCTCAAGCCTAATATGGTAACTGCCGGCCACTCCTGCTCCGTCAAGTACAGCAATCAGGAGATTGCCATGGCGACCGTTACCGCCCTCCGCCGCACCGTGCCCCCAGCAGTCCCCGGTGCGACTATCCTCAGATGTTCTGAATTCCATGTTATGATCGATGTGCTTTTACTCAAGTGACTCTCCATGCTTAGGCATCACCTTCTTGTCTGGGGGCCAGAGTGAAGAGGAGGCTTCCGTCAACTTGAACGCCATGAACCAGTGCCCTCTGCACAGACCCTGGGCCCTGACCTTCTCGTACGGCCGCGCCCTGCAGGCGTCTGCCCTTAAGGCTTGGGCCGGCAAAAAGGAGAATGGAAAGGCATGCCAGGAGGAGTTTATCAAGAGAGCTCTGGTGCGTGGTCGTTAGTGTCTTGGTGTTGTACTATGTACTTATCATCTCCTTTTCTTCTTGCAGGCCAACAGCCAGGCATGCCAGGGGAAATACATAACTTCTGGATCCAGTGCTGCCGGTGGAGAGTCTCTCTTTGTGGCTAACCACGCCTATTAAGCGCACACACACACTCTCACACGTTATTACTACACCGTTGAAAGTCTTAGGACGTCTCCCTACTATTGTAAAGCATCTCGGCTGAAAGTGAAAAAGAGTGGGAAAAAAACTTGTCTTGGTTGTTGTTGCTGCGGCAGGATTTGCCACCATTCCCTAAACATTTTGCCTTTGCAAAGGTAAAAATTCCCATGTTTTTACACAAGTTGTACTACGTTTCATTGGACTGATTCCATCAACTGACGTAATGTTCTTAATACTGGTTCAATGGAATAAAGCGTTTACCCTTATATATTACTTTATATACTTTTTACTTTTTTTACAGTCACAATTAAACCTTAGCAAAAAGGGAAAGATGCTTGTAACTTTGGATGGGGTTTTACTTAAAAAANCAGCATCCTGTACGCGTGCAGAAAGACGCCTGGCGTTTCCTTCTTGTTCCTTTGCAGGTGTTTTTATACATAGCAACCACTCCCAAGTAAACCTGTTCCTCTAACACGTGAAGTGCATGGTGATCGCATGTCGTCATGGCCAAAAAGAAAGGGAAAGGGCAATTCATTGTGTGTGAATGCGCTTTGCTTTTCCAAGGTCTCGTTGAAAAGATAACCGATCAGATGCCAGTAGCCCAACCTAAAAATGTAAACTTACCAGTCTTGACGTCGATGGAACAATGTCAAAGACGTCACCGCGAAGTAAACTTAGACCAACGGGCGCTGGGATTTTTACGCCAAAAGCTTCAAGGAACGTCGAAGGAGTAAATGCAAAGTGGTTCCCCGCGGCCATTGTGTTGAGCGACAATGTTATCGTTTGGTCATTAAAAAAAAGTTTGATGTGACCTGAGTTTGTGAATATCATGTGAGCGTATGAGTTGGGTGTGAGAACCTGCCCCTTTGGCAAACAAAGCTAATGTAATGTGGTTTTTGCTCAGGGAAGGGACTCACAATGCACTAATTCTAATTCATGTGTTGTATACAACTTTTATGTCAATGGATTTGTTCCATAGCCCAAACAACGCCATTCAAATTTTACATACTATACTGCTATCCCCTGTTGCTTTTGGGTTATTTCCAGTCATGTCTTAACACACGCCTCAGAGAAGACACACCAATTTGCATATTGTGCCTTAAATCAACACGTTTCCAAAAAGAAGCTAAGTAAGTGAAGCTTTTAGTGGAGTTAATCCAATTTCAATGTTGTAATTCATTGGATCATTTAATCATAATATTAATATGAATGTTTTGGACTCCTATAATGCTTTTCATAAGAGACTCAGAGAAGCTTTAACCCAGTAGTCTCAAACAAGCGAGGCATTTGCGGCGTTCATATTGAGGCACCTGCCTCAATATGAACGTGTAATGTTATGTATATGGCTCTCAGGGGTGTGACATCCACCGGGCTTGATTTTTCAATGAGTGAAAAACTGATCATTATTACTAGTTTTGCAATCACCTTCTTTGCACCAGCGTTTTTGTTTATCTCATCTTGTGATCAAACATTTAAAAAAGATGTTTGAGAAGATTGGATTTTGAAATGTGTTTAATTTAATTTGCATGCATGTGCATGTGCGCCACCGCACAATGGTCGAGTGGGTAGCACATTGGCCTCACAATCAGGAGGTTCAGGGTTCGAATCTCCGTTGGGCATCTCTTTGTGGAGTTTGCATGTTCTCCCCGTGCGTGCGTGAGTTTTCATCGGGTACTCCGGTTTTCTTCCCAAATTCCAAAAACACGTATGTTAGCTTAATTGGCGACTCTAAATTGTCTGTTAGAGTGTGAATGCTTGTTTGTCTATATGTGCCTTGTTATTGACTGGCGACCAGTCCAGGGTGTACCCCGCCTCCCGCCCAAAGCCAGCTGGGATAGGCTCCAGCATACTTGCGACCCTAATGAGGATAAGCAGCATAGGAAATGAACGAATGAATGAAGGAGTGAATGCATGTGCGCCGAGGCTGCGGCCCATCCTCAGCCAGACTCTGCCTCCAGCGGCCCCAAAGTAAGTTGAGTTTGAGACCCCTGCTTTAACCTGTACATTTGTCTTGGTTGTTGTTGCTGCGGCAGGATTTGCCACCATTCCCTAAACATTTTGCCTTTGCACAGGTAAAAATTCCCATGTTTTTACACAAGTTGTACTACGTTTCATTGGACTGATTCCATCAACTGACGTAATGTTCTTAATACTGGTTCAATGGAATAAAGCGTTTACCCTTATATATTACTTTATATACTTTTTACTTTTTTTACAGTCACAATTAAACCTTAGCAAAAAGGGAAAGATGCTTGTAACTTTGGATGGGGTTTTACTTAAAAAAAAACAGGTCTATCTCAGCAACCCAATGCTGTATTCTTATTACCAAGTCCTGGGTAAATAAAGGGGCGCTGAAAATCCTTTCATCTCCAAAAGGGGTTGCGCTGCAAAAAAAGTTGGTGAACCAATGATTTATATTATTACAAATATTTTATTTACTGTATTGGGCCTGCAAAGCGGCCCATGGACTGAACTCTTCCAACGACCAATCAGAAGGCACTGCACTGAAACAAGTTCCAAACTAACGACTGATTCCAATTCTGACCTTGACTTTGCCCACCCGGCAGCATCTGGTGGAGCCGGCGAACCGGCCGATGATGCAGCCGGCAAAGATTGCTTGGGAACTGCTGCAGGGGAGAATCTCCCACAACCGGCCGTGGAGCTCCACCTGCAGATGCCGCTCCGACCAAAGCTCCAGCTCCACAACTGGTCGTAGGAGAGTCTCGCCGGCAGCAGTTCCCGAGGGATCTTGTTCTCGAGCAGTTCCCGAGGGAGCAGTTCCGATGATGCCGGCTGTATCATCGGCTCCACAGGACGCTGCCGGGTGGGCAGCAAGGTCACCGGCTTGCCATAAGTGCACGTGCCTCCAGGATAGGGGATGGGGGATTGTGTACCACACACGTCCGTCTCTTCATCCCGGGGATCAAACCATACTTCAGCTTTGCTAAATCCTGACACATTTCTGACCTGGGATTACGAACCAACGAATTATGATCAATATTTGTAGTTTTTAATGAGATTTTTAAAAAGTTTATTTTTTTAAGTGTGCAGGAGTAGGGGTTATGTGCCTTCAAGTCAAAGGTTGAAGGCGTAGAAAGTTTGGTAACCACTGAACTACTGAACTGGTCTTAAATTGGCTGAAAGTTGTGGATGTTGGTCACGGAGACGGCTCATCATATTGAAAGTGTTACTATTTGTGCATTTTATAGGTTGATTGTTTTCATGTATTTTTCTCCCAGATTCCTTTGCAAATCCAAAATATGTCCAGATTTCAGATTTTGTTCTTTTACTGGGGAGGAGAACTCATGGGAGCCGTTTTCAGGGGCACTTTGCTAACTGTACCCTCTTCTGAGGGCTTACCGCTTATAGGGTTCGAAAGGGCACGTGATCGCGCCGTGCACTATGGCCCACGGGCACATTTTCTGAGAGCAATGGGTTTTGTTTACATCAAAAAGAGATACACGGCATCTTCTACGGGAAACGAGCAGTGTCACTGGTCCATGACTTTATCAAAGTACGATTTTACAGTTATTTGAATTTGGGAGTTTTACTGCAGGTAAGCATTTCTAACCGTCACTCAACATTATTAATTTTAAGTCAAGCCACAGAATGGAGACCACATTGGTAGGAAATCATTGACTTTTTTACTGAACAAACTAAATCACATCATAGGAATGTCTGCGTGGACACACAATGCCATTGAATATGTTCATGCATCACTGTCAGTTTGAAAACCTGAAAGGCAGCACGAAAACTGTTACCTACTTAAACCTGCTCTGGGTATTGCACAGTATTCGTCAAAGGAATGATAATGCTGATATTAACTTGCATGCATGGGACATGTGAATGGCATCTTTGTAGGCAAGGCACAGACCGAAGAAGAACAGAAGTTCACAAAGTACAGAAAATGAAACCAGTCATTTTGATTTACTCACTTTTTTGCCTTTTGATCAAGTGCTAAATTATGTAAAGAATGGATTATATGTGTATTGCCATTCCATACTAGAATAAGCTGTCATCGGTTATACACCCTGAGTGAACAGCAGGAGGAGTAAGAGGCTAAGGCCTGAAAGACTTGCTTTGGTTGCTTTGGAGGTGCCAGCAGCTTTACAAACAAAGTTGCTGTCCGGGTCGGTACCATTGGCACTGTGGGTCACAAAGCTGATGTTCGCCCCTGACACTTGCAGTGTGATCCAGTTCTGGTAGGACGACACGCGAGCAAAGACCTCAGGGAAACCCTTGGTGGCGCAAGGGATGCCGAAACTGGTGATGCCCGCCTGGATCCACCTTGAGCCTTGTTTGCATTGCACAGGTCCACCTGAATCACCTTGCTAAATAGAAAACGGACAGAGGATGAGACAAGAAAGTAAAAATGGGAATATCACCGCGTTGGGAAGTGAAGGGTTTATACTGGATTTCTTGTTTTATTCTTCTTGATTTTATTCCTCACTTATGTTGGTATTTCCTAAGGGTAATGATGGGGTAGTATGCTTTGGGTACTTGCCGTAGTCATACAAATAAATACTGTTAAACTATAATTATGAAATGTGTTGCTGTTTAATAATACTTAATCATACTTAGTCATATCATTGTATTACATTTAAAATAGACCTCTCACTTTGTTCTGTTTAAATCTTTTATGGTTGTGTTATTTCCTGTGGGAATCTGTACCAGGGACAATGGAATGTTTTATGGATTTGGATATGGTATGGATATGGTTTTATGGATAGAGGATTGCTCTGGAAGACCGATTCTTATCAGTGCCACCAATAGATTAGTCAGCACCATCACATACTGTAGCTATAAGAGAATGGTGTCACCTTATGTTTAAATGCATGTTGGCTATACATATAATCACACTTAGAGATAGAATACACACACATAGTGTAATATTAATAGTTTCATAGTAAACTTATAATTTTAATGCAAAGGTCATATAGAGTTCTTAGTTGTTAGTGACAGATTGATGGTAGAAAGTGGGGGTTTGGAGTGTTTTCTCCTAAACACCCACAGGAAAGGAGATAACGTGTTTCTGTGGTCAATGGATCTCCGGCCAAGGTGAACGTACAGGACAACGGATATCGTTGGAGCATCGAAGGCCCACGGAATCAACATTCTTCGGCTATCGTGAGAAGCAAGACAAGGAGGCACCGAGGTCTGGCAGCTACAAAGCGTGAAAGGAGG
The DNA here is from genome assembly GCA_024372805.1 of Oostethus manadensis. Classification (NCBI taxonomy): domain Eukaryota; kingdom Metazoa; phylum Chordata; class Actinopteri; order Syngnathiformes; family Syngnathidae; genus Oostethus; species Oostethus manadensis. Next base: position 3,112,076 of record QODF01000050.1, on the reverse strand, counting down.
AAGGCAGCGCAAATGCAGATAAGATGACACCTGGACCGGCCCGATCACCATTTGCTCCAGAGGAGGAGGGGTCATAGATGGACACAGCAGACAAAGAACTGTTGGCATGACGGAGGCGGAGAATACAAAGACATCCTAAATTATAAAAGCCGGGCAGGGATAGATAGCTGTGCTTTTTTTCGTCTGACTCTGTGTTAAGACCAACGTAGGTGTAGGCCTATAGGGCAGGACATTAAACCCGGAGCTCTGTTGTATTAGGTTTGTTTGTTAGGAATAAACACAGTCTTCTTCCTCCAACTCGACACCCGCCGGATTTGTGGGCCTGAAGATCAGGAGGCCGCAAATTCAACAGAAGATAACGTCAACATCTAATGCAAACGCAATAAGGCACCAACCTGGCATATTCCTTTGCCCTCCTCGCCGGCACACAGCATGTTGCTGGTGATTTTTTGTGGCACTAGGCTGTAGCTGCAGTTGCATTGCTTGTTTCCAATCACTGGAACCATAACTTCTCGCAGCTTATCAAAGGCCACGTTTGGCTCTGCAAGGAACAACAAACACAACGATGGATTGTGAAACGGCCGCATAAAGTCTCTCATACTTCAGTCAGTACTTCCAGTACATCTTTTTTACCACACCAGACATACATTTCTGCCTGTGTTAAGATCCCCCAAATATACTTTTGAACAATGATCTAACAGTAATATGCATCTCCAGGGCCTGTTTATGAGCGCCACACTTGGGTACTATCTTCCTCATGGACGTGGTACTGCCACTGAACCATTCTAGTTAGATGAGCCCGCCCACTACTGTATGTAAAAAGTCAGGCTTCACTACACATCCGAAGGTAAACCTCTGCTAAGTAGTCGTCACTCAGCTACAGACATTTAAGTTGGATCATTTAGTATCCCTTGAGTTTGGGAACCACCGATACAGGGTAATGTGGGAGTCAGTGGGACCTATATGTGTTAGAAAATGTCCACTTTGCTATCACAGATGAATAGATACATAGGTAGGTAGGAAATGTGAGAAAGATACCCACGATTACTCCCCAGTCTGCCCCAGCCTGTGGCCCAGCACAAGGTGGCGTTGTGGAACTGACTGGTGTTGCTCGCCATGCAGATAGGTCGGATGTAGTCCGTGTAAATGACGGGGCTGGACAGTTTAAAGAGGGCAATATCGTTTTCAAAGGTTTTGTTGTTATAGTCTGGATGAACGATGATCAGGGTCACGTTCCTTGCGACCTCTTGAGGATTTGGGCCAGTCTGATTCAGTCTTCCAAAGTACAAGGTCCACGGAGCAAGTGAAGTGCTACAATTGAGAAAAAGGATAACCATGATGCTTTTCACAGATGCGCCACAATGACATTTCACAATTAGAGTTTGCACCTTGTAGGGAAGGTGGCGGATTGCAGTTTCAGCCACCTTTTTAACAAAGGCGATACCATTTTTGGCACTCACTGAGATTATGAAAACACACCACATTTTAAATTACTTTGCTTCAAATCATCCATCCATTTTCTATGCCGCTTACCCTCATTAGGGTCGCGGGGATGCTGGAGCCTATCCCAGGAGTACCCAAGGAAAACACACACACGCACGGGGAGAACATGCAAACTCTACACCAAGATGCCCAACGGGGACTCAAACCCTGATCCCCTGACTGTGAGGCCAACATGCTACCCACTCATGCACCGTGTGGGTTGCTTCAAGTCATGTGATAGCTTGTTTCATTCAATAAAAATCCTATCTTAAAAAGTGCCACATGCCATCACCCCTCATCGATCACGGGTAATTGGTCCCAGACCCGACCGCAAGGACTGAAATTCCGCAAAGTAGGATTCGGTATTAATAAACAAAATAAATTCCTAGTTAGAGCATACATACCACCTTTTTCTGACTTCCTAAATGTGGGTTTTGCTGTTATCAGAGCCCTGCACACTCCTATTATTCTTTATTTACACCACAGCCTCCGGTTTCCCTGCAGGGGCATCACACGGCCGCCGCTAACATAGCAAGTGAGCGAGCTGACTTTGCAATATTCAACCACCAAACCTCCTTTCTTCAGTTATAATCTACTTCCAATGAACAGGCTTCACTGTGACTACGGTGGGAGACGAGGAAAGTCCGGTGTGTTTACTGTGGAGCCCGCTTCTGTGACACCATTGTAGTGCTACAGCTGAGCACCTCGTTGGTTTCTTTAGGTCTCTTTAGATTTCTCCGCCCTTCCTCATTGTGTTTTTTCTCTTTTTAGAACCTGGGCGCCCATGATGGGAGGAGCTACCTGACAAGGCACAGGTGTGGCATATTAGTGCTACGTGTCTTCATCACACCTGGTGTGGCAGGAAGGCGTCGGGTTGGTGTTCGGCCTGGATGCACGCTACATGAGGCCGTCCTGCGCCGTCATTTCCGGTTACGGTAAACATTCCACAGCCCATCGTTTGCCCTCCTGCCAGTCTGGTAGCTTCTCTCGGTTGGCATTCCTCATTTAGTTCTGGTTTTTGACATGGATTGTTTTGTTCCAGTTTTATCATTTGGTGGAACAGCCATTAAAGAGAGGTCTTTTTTTTTTCTTTGCACATCATCCTGCCTCACCGTCTTATTGGGATCCCGACCACCCTGTGGCGTGACCGCTTTGAAAAGCTGTGCCATGCAAAACGTGCTCATTGTAGCCATTAATACTGACTTCTTCATCTTGATAACATAAAAATAAAAAATAAAGAGGACACTGTTATTAATGTTTGCTGTGTAGGGTAAAGTGTTTAAATATTGTGCTGAAGACTTAATGTTGCTGATCAATTTTGATTTATGATTACTTATGGATTTTATTGTCCAGAATGTTGTAGTTTTAATAAATTGCAAATTGATAATATAATAATAAATAATAAATAATAAAATTTAATAAACTTCATATTTTCTCTGTTACAGACTGGAAAAACAATGTTATTGTTATTCTTTATTATGAGTTGATTCATATTTACGGTGGTCAAGTGGGTAGCATGTTGGCCTCACAGTCAGGAGATCTGGGTTCCAATCTCCGTTGGGCATCTTTGTGTGGAGTTTGCATGTTTTCCCCGTGCGTGGGTTTTCTCACATTCCGCATTCCAAAAACATGGATGTTAATGGGCGACTCTAATTTGTCCACGGCTATGAATGTGACTTTGAATGCTTGTATGTCACACTCCCATTCATACCTATAGAATACCATCAGTTGACTGGCGACCAGTCCAGGGTGTACCCTGCCCTTGCCCAAAGTTAGCTGGGGTAGGCTTCAGCTTTCCCCCACGGCCCTAGTAAAATGGCATAGTAAATGGATGGCTTACACTAACAAACTGTCATGAAAAAAATACTGTATTATTACTATTATAGATTTGAGCACAATTTCCAGTCCCATAGGTAGGGGGTAAAGTTGGTTGACAGCTGCCAAACAAATGGAGGATAAGAAGTCATGTCTATAATAACCATTAGAGTATGTACTGTATAATAAAATCCACTTGTGCACTTCGCTTGAATTATGAGGCTGGTTATCATTCCAGGATAACATTGTAGTCAACATTTTGACATCGTTGGTCTCACTAGATGCATTTATTGGTGTAAGTGGGTGGGTGTGAGCCCATTAGGTTGCCTTACTTTGTAATGCAGTGAGCTGCTGTGAGCACCCAGTTCTCGCTGATCAAGGTCCCTCCACAAGTGTGATTTTTCGTCAAGTGAATGCTGACTTGCCAAGGCCACCAGCCCGCCTGGGCATCCTGACCACCGACTATCCTAGTGTTATTTGGAGCCAGTCCACAATCTGGGTGAACACGAAAGGTGTCAGTGAATACATGCCAAAGTGTCTTCTGTATTGTCGGCATGTCACATTTTCAAATAGTACAGTACTTACCTTGAGCCTCTGAGCCACCTGTAAGAAAGAAATGGAATAACAATTGGTATTATTCACCGTTTTGATGCAATCCAACATTCCAACTGCAAGTATTAATTACAATTTGGACTGCAGCGACACATTAGAGCTGTTTTTGAAATGTACTGTACCTCAAGGGATTTATCTTTATGGATGTGATATTGTGCACAAGCCTGAGACTTACTGTTTCAAGAATGAAAACACGTTTGCTCGTAGATTAAACGAGCATTTAGAATATACCGATACTGCGTAAAAGCTCACCTTGCATCGAGAGCAATAGGCCCATAAAGAGAGGCCATGTTGTCCGCAGCATCCTGTACGCGTGCAGAAAGACGCCTGGCGTTTCCTTCTTGTTCCTTTGCAGGTGTTTTTATACGTAGCAACCACTCCCAATTAAACCTGTTCCTCTAACACGCGTAGTGCATGGTGATCGCATGTCATCGTGGCCTAAAAGAAAGGGAAATGTTCTCCCCGTGTGCGCGTGGGTTTTTCCGGGTACTCCGGTTTCCTCCCACAACCCCAAAACATGCATGTTAGCTTCATTGGCGACTCTAAATTGTCCATTAGAGTGTGAATGGTTGTATCTCTGCCCTGTGATTGACTGGCCACCAGTCCAGGGTGTACCCCGCCTCCCGCCCAAAGCCAGCTGGGATAGGCTCCAGCATACTTGCGACCCTGATGAGGATAAGCAGCATAGGAAAGGAATGAAGGAGTGAATGCATGTGCACCGAGGTTGCGGCCCATCCTCAGCCAGACTCTGCCTCCAGCGGCCCCAAAGTAAGTTGAGTTTGAGACCCCTGCTTTGACCTGTACATTTGAGAAACATCCCAGAACAATAAGGATGAATGACGGATGATTTATAAACGTTATGTGCAAATACAGTATCTTCTCCTCTACATTTACACAACAAAGTAATAAAGCCGACCGCAGGATTGGGTCGAGCCGTGACCTTCAATTCTCGCCGGACCGGTTCGCAGCTGATTGGGAACCGTCTGGGTTGGGAACCTCCAAGTCCGAGTCCATGGTCCTCGCCCGGAAAAGGGTGGAGTGCCATCTCCAGGTCGAGGATGAAGTCCTGATGAGTTTAAGTACCTCGGGGTTTTGTTCACGGGTGAGGGAAGAACGGTACGGGAGAATTGGTGCGGCGTGTGCAGTGATGCGGACTCTGCAGTGGTGAAGATGGAGCTGAGCTGAAAGGCTAAGCTCTCAATTTACCAGTGGATCTACGATTCTACCCTCACCTTGTGGTCATGAGCTTTGGGTGACCGAAAGGACAAGATCGCGGGTACAAGCGGCCGCAATGAGTTTTCTCCGCAGGGTGACTGGGTTCTCCCTTAGAGATAGGCTGAGAAGCAGCAAGACTCGGAGTAGAACCACTGCTCCTCCACATTGAGAGGAGCCAGATGAGGTGGCTGGGGCATCTGGTTAGGATGCCTCCCGGACGCCTCCCTGGGGAGGTGTTCTGGGCACATCTGACCGTTAGGAGTCCTTGGGGAAGACCCGGGACACGTTGTAGAGACTATGTCTCTCAACTGGCGTGGAAACGCCTAGGGATCAAAGTGGTCGTGGTGAGGGAAGTCTGGTCTTCTGCCCGCGTGACCCGACGTGGGATAAGCGGACGGTGAGAAAGGTGTTTGAAAAGGCATTCTATTGTATTACTTGATGTTCAACACAAGGCTGTTATCTGCAGACAACGTAATGACTGTTATGTTTATACAGGGCAAATGCTCGGAAGGCAGGTTTGTACACGTCATTCATTCCGAACACTTCCTCAAGCCATCGGGACACAAGTTTCTCGCCAGGGCAAATTATTGGGTACATTGTTAAAGGTGTAGACTGCGCGTGGGCTGCGTGCCAGTGCACAAATAACATTTGGAACTGTTCCAAATTTCTGGCACGCAAAAACCAGTCATGAAGGAAGGAACACAATCGCAATCGCATGCAATGCGAGCAGTGCCTGTCACATTCTCATGAGTGGATTAACTTTTCTTTTTAACTAACAGGTTGGGGGAGATTCTCAAGTGATCTCTAAAGCCTCTTGGATCTTCTTTGAGTTCTGTTAATAACTATCATGATGCCCAAAGTCTTACGCTGCGTGCAGCGTTGTACACCAGACCCAAACAGTACTTGACTTCCATGGACAAAAGGTGTGCGGCTCCACAGTCACAAATTGCCTTAAACAGAATGCAAACTTGTCATCTAAACGGCACACATTGCCAAGGCGAACTGGGGCACACTGCACAAGTGTCAGGTGTAAATGTATTATTAATCCTATTGAGGTGGCATAACTTCCCATTTTGTAGTTACAGTAAACAGGAATATGCTGTTTAAGTGTGATTTTTTCGGTTTGTCAGTCATATTAATGGAAGGTATGCAAAACGATTTTTCCATAGGATTTGTTAGCATTGCTGTTGCCCATTGTTGACGAACATTGACGTGCTAAAAGAATCCTTACTCGCTTATCAATGGCACTGTCAAGGTGAGCCTTATTTTCAGTCAGGGGTAGGGAAGCTACGGCTCGGGAGCCAGATGTGGCTTTTTTGATGACCACATATGGCTCTCAAAAGTTTCTAAACACCATAACATTTATTTATTTTTTTTGTACTTTTTTATTACTATCTATGTAACATAGCTTGCTTTACAACAGGGGTGTTCGAAGTGCCCGCTGCACAATCTAAAAATACAATTTAACAAAAACTTTAATTAAACGGCAAAAAATTGAAAAATGAGCAGTCATTTTACAAAATATAAAGTCAAAATATCAGGAGGAAAAAGTTATTTTGGGAAAATTTGGTTGTGGAAAACGTTATATTAGGAGAATAAAGTAAAAATATTACAGGATTAAAGTCATAATTATGAGAAACATTGAAACAATTGGAGGGAAAAAACAGCAGAAAACAGTAGTAATGTTACGTTTCGCTCGGCGCGGCAGGGTGTAACGCCCCCGACGATGCAGAGAGCTGGACGTCAGGCAGGTAGGTTGGAGGAATCTTTTAATAATAATGCTGCTATATAATATAATAAAAAAACAGCTGCTGTAACAACAGACAATGAGCCGACGTCCGACTGGCGTCGTAAGTAGCAGGGAAAACAGGTGCACGTAATGAACGGAGTGAAGAAATTAGGAAACGGCCCAGAAACACATGAAAACCAAAACTGTCACGAGGACGATTTGGGCAAAAGTTAAAATATTGTGGGAGTAAAGTCTTAATATTACAATTAAACATGTGACTGTTTTATAAGGTAAAAGTAAAACATAAAAACGTAAAACATGAAATAAAAATAACATTCCAAATATTAAACCTTCTCAGCACTTTCATCCGCCCAATTCAGAGACTTCTTATGTTCTAAAATTGTTGGCACACTTTTAGTTGTATTGACTTTTTAAAAAACAGGACATGGCCCTCACGAAAATACACGTGAAAATATGTGTCCTTTATGGCTCTCTTAACCCAAAAGCTCCCCGACCCCTGGATTAAGTACACAAATTTGACAGTATAATTGCTTATTTGACAGTGTAGTGTCCAAAAAGTATCGTTATCATTATATATTATTATATTATTATTATATATTATATTGTTATTGTATATTATATTGTTTTTATTATTCTCATTATATATATATTTACATATTATCATTTCTAGAAGAGATCAAATAATCCAATGCATATATGATAACACATTATCCTGTATATCAAGCTATAAACTTTCTGTTTACATTCAATATTAGTGTAGACCTGCCAATATGTCCACATTGGTTCTACTCAACCATTTGCCATTTGACTCTTGAATCCACATCACAGCTGTCCATTTTGTTGCACGTTCCTGGTTTCAGTTTCAAGCCCCGACCACATTTCTGCCGCCTACGTGGGGTGTGAGAACAAAACCGAGAACCAGCATTTCAGATCAGTTTCAGTCTTATTCTTATTTCCGAAGCTAACTCTCATACCAGGGGATGGCTGGATAACGTCCATTGAGACGCGCCATAGAAATAATAACTGAATTTTATCAGGGTTGGAGAGTGCCTCGGATTCTTTTCAATAGGATGTTATTACTTTGTTGTCAAATTCGTGACAGTATGTAGCACTCATCAGAACATCTTGACAAGGTTCAAAATGTTTATCAGTCGCTGTCCATCAACCTGTCATGCTGTTGATCTGGCTAGTCATCACAGGGCTTGACAAAAGGAACAAGAATGTCAGAAGGAGGTCACATGTGAGCACAAAACAACAAACGCAAACCAAAACAACTCTGGGGTGTGCGCCTTCAAAGCACAGCAAGCGAGAAAATGCAAACTAACCCCTGAAATGTGTCAGTAGTACCATCACTTAAGTAATATCAAGCTGTGGCTCCTTTGATGAGCACATATGGCTCTCGCCATAACATTTATTTCTTTTTGTTGAGTTTTTTCTTCCAATATGTGAAACGTATCTTGCTGTACTCGCACGATGGATGAGTAGGTAGCATGTTGGCCTCACAGTCTGGAGGTTCTGGGTTCGAAACTCTGTTGGGCGTCTCTGTGTGGCGTTTGCATGTTCTCCTCGTGCGTGCGTGGGTTTTCACCGGGTACTCCGGTTTCCTCCCACATTCCAAAAACATGCATGTTAGCTTCATTGGCCGCTCTAAATTGTCCATTTGAGTGTGTGTTTGTATGTCTGCCCTGCAATTGACTGGCGACCAGCCCAGGGTGTACCCCGCCTCCCGCCCAAAGCCAGCTGGGGTAGGCTCCAGCCTACCCGCGACCCTAATGAGGATAAGCAGTATAGAAAATGGATGGATGGATGGATCTTGCTTTACAACAGGGCTGTTCCAAGTGCGGTTTGAGTGATTTATTGGCCTGCGGCACAATCTACACAATTTAACGAAAAACTTTAAGGAAAAAGCAAAAAATTGAAAAATATTACAAAAAAACCAAAGTCAAAATATTAGGAGAAAAAAGTTGTGATTTTTTTGAAAATTAGGTTGTGGAAAAGGTTATGATATTAGGAGAATGAAGTCAACATATCACAGGAATAAGGTCATAAGTATGAGAAAAGTTGAAAAAATGAAAAAAGAAAACAGCAGAAAACAGTAGAAAAATATTAAGAGAAAAAAGTCACAATTTTACGAGAATAAACTTGTGATATTATGAGTAAAAACAATGTCATTTTAGTAACAAAGTTCCGTTTTATTTTTCAAATGTCGTAATATTAAGAAACAAACAAAACAATATAAAGTTGTCATTTTTTTAGGTCGGAGAAAAATTAATTTGGGAAAATGTTCAAATATTGTGTGAATAAAGTCACAATATTACAATTGAACATATAATTGTTTTAGAATGTTTTGTGTCATTTTTTGCTGACATTTTAAAGTAAAACATGACAGGAATCACCGTGTTAAAAATAACATTCCAAATATAAAACCTTCTCAGCACTTGTTGACTGTTGGCACACTTTTAGTTGTATTCATTTAAAAACAACAGGATCTGACTCTCACGAAAATACATTTGAACAACATGTGTCGTTCGTGGCTCTCTTAGCCCGAAAGCTTCCCGTCCCCCCTGATTTAGAGCCTCGTTTTTATTCCTTTAATCAATCCATTCCATCATTTGATTCCTCATATCAAAGTACTTAAAATTTGTTGGAGCTGTTCTCGTTCCCCGAGGTCATATCTATTGAGAGAAATGGTGTGACATTCTTTGGTAAGCGGTCATACTTTGCTTTGGGCTTCGTTTCAGCTGATAAATGACTTAATTGGCTAACAGGCGCCAATTAAAGATTTCCTCATCCTTGTTGGTAAAAAAAAAAAAGCAAAGTAAGCAACACATCATCGCCAGTGCAAACATTTGCAACAAAAAAAATACAGAGAAGAGGTCCAGACCCGGTCCACTAGCTATGCGTACCGAAATATTGTAGGCACGGGATAGAATGAGTATCTTTCACTGCCTCGTTTTCGGTGCTAAATGAATGCAGCCACCTGAAACAAGTGCTTGAAAGTGATATCATGCAAGTCAAGTCTGACTAAGTAAGTTTTGCGCTCAACAACGGCAGAATGCAATCGAATTGCGCGGAATGCATGGCCTTAAAAAGCAAATGTATGTATTTAAAGTATTTTTCAAATCTCGCTGGGTTTTTGGCACATTTTTTGGCACATTTCCCATCTATCGCTACTGGTTTTGCTGTGATAATGATGGCAATTTGCTACTGGTGAATATGTTATCTAGTTATCATTGTATTTATATCAAGTATTTCAAAAGTAAAACAAATGTACTAGAAAGGCCAAGCTGGCGTGCTGGCGGCTAACAATCACATCAAAGAGGTGTGGAGAGCCATGCAGACCATCATTGGTATCGGTGGGAAAAGGAGTATCCCTGTAGGGGGCAGTGAGAGAGCAAATGACTTTAACCAGTTTTATAACCGGTTTAACCATTCAACCTCCCCCTCCTTCACATCTGTGCCGCCTCCTCCATCCTCATCATCGCCCTCGCCTGATCTCCTTGCTCACTCAGCTCCTCCTGTTCCACACCCTCTTTCTCCTTTACAGTGGATGAGCTGAGGGCTAAACTGAGGAAGCTACGTCTCTGCAAAGGTCCTGGACCGGATGGTGTGAGCCCTTGTCTGTTGAAGAACTGTGCAGATCAGTTAGCAGAACCCCTCCGGTTACTCTATAACATCAGTCTTCAGTTGGGTTGGGTTCCTGGTCTGTGGAAAACATCCAGTCTCGTTCCTGCACCTAAGGAAGCACGGGCAACTGAGATTCAGACCAGTGGCCTTGACCTCCCATATTATGAAGACACTGGAGCGCCTGGTGCAGCATGCTCATGACCCACTCCAGTTGGCCTGTCAGGCGGGAATAGGAGTGGATTCACGGGTACCTGACAGGACGGCCTCGGTACGTGAGGCTAGGCAGCACCGTCTCGGACACTGTTGTGAGCAACATCGGTGCCCCTCAAGGAACTGTGCTCGCTCCATTCCTCTTTACGGTGTATACTTCTGACTTTAAGTACAACTCAGACGCCTGTCACGTTCAGAAGTACTCGGGACGTGTCAAAAACAATGGGCAGAGGGAGAACCGGGACTTGGTGACGGCCTTCTGTGACTGGAGCACAGACAACTCACTCATTCTTAGCACAAAAAAGACCAAAGAAATGGTTGTCCATTTTGGCAGGAGAAGGAACACTCTCCAGCCAATGAACATACAGTATGTGGACAGGACATTGAAGGTGTACACACTTACTAGTATCCCGGCGTCCACCTTGATACAAATCTGGACTGGACCATCAATACAGGCTGTCTCGGAGTCTCTTTTTTCGGAGGCGGCTGAAGTCCTTGTTGTGTATGTTCTACCAGTCTGTGGTTGCTGCTGCCTTTTTTATGCTGCTGACTGCTGGGGAAACAGCGGTCAAAGATCGTAACAAATCGGATCAAGAGAGCGGGGTCAGTGCTTGGGGGGCCACTGGACTCTGTGGTGGAGAAAGGTGCATGGGGAGAAAGGAGCAGGCCATCTTCAGTAACACCAGGCACCCCCTGCATGAGACTCTGTCTGCTCAAAGGAGCAGTAGAACGGAGCGACTTCTTTCCATGCGCTGCAGAACTGGGCGCTTTAGGAGATCTTTTATTCCTGCTGCAATTAGATTTTGTAATGCTCACTTTTAGGGAATCTTATTTAATGTTTGCGCTGTCTGTCTTTTTATCTGCGGGCTACTGAACAACACATACATTTCCCCTGGTGGGATTAATAAAGTATCTGTCTATTTTTTTCAATAAAGCATTTCAATTCTTAGTCTGTTCAACTTGCACAGGGGTCGGGATGCTTTTGGGCTACGAGAGAAATAAAGGACACATGTTTTCAAATGTGTTTTCGTGAGAGCCATATTCTATTTTTTTAAAGTGAACACAACTAAATTTGTGGCAAGGATTTTGGAATACAATAAGTCTCTGAATTGGATGGATTGAAGTGCTGACAAGGTTTTTTGTTATTTGGAATGTTCTTTTTAACAGCGTGGGAATCGGTCCAAAACAATTACACAAAACTGTCTAAAACAATTATGTGTTTAATTATAATATTATGACTTTATTCCAACAAGATTTGAACTCTGTCCCAAATTAATTTCCCCCCAACCTAAAAAAATGACGACTTTATATTGTTTTGTTTGTTGCTAAATCTTGCAACATTTAAAAAATAAAAAGGAACTCTGTTACTAAAATGACATTGTTTGTACTCATAATGTTACAACTATACTTTTTTCTCTTAACATTTTGACTTTCTACTGTTTTCTGCTGAGGTTTTTTAATTTTCCAAGTTTTTCTACTTTTCTCATAATTATGACTTTTTTCCTTATTATTTTGACTTTATTCTCCTATTGAAGTTTTCCACAGACTAATTTTCCAAAAATGACAACTTTTTTTTGGTTAGATTACAACTTTTTTCTCCTAATATTTTGACTTCATTTTTTGTAAAATGACTGCTCATTTTTAAATTTTTGCCTTCTCCCTGTATGTTTTATGTAATATTAAGAGAATAAAGTCAAGATATTACAGGAATAAAGTCATAATTATGAAAAATTGGAAAAATAAAAAAAAAACAGCAGAAAACAGTAGAAAGTCCAAATATTTACAGAAAAAGTCACAATTTTAGGAGAATAAACTTGCAATATTATGAGTTTATTTATATTTTTTAAATGTTGTTATTTTAAAAAACAAAACAATATAAGATCATTGTTAAGATTGGGAAAAAATTAATTTGGGAAAAAGTTTGAATATTGTAGGAATAAAGTCAAAATATTACAATTAAGTGTATTATTTTTGTTTTATAACATGAAAGTTTTGTGTACTTTTCTTGCAGACGTGTCAAACATGACAGCAAACAGTGTTAAAAAGATCATTCCAAATATAAAACCTTCTCAGCACCTTCATCCATCCAATTCAAAGACTTTTTATCTTCTAAAATTGTTGGCACACTTTGAGTTGCATTCATTTTTTTTAAATAGAATATGGCTCTCACGAAAAAACTCTTGAAAATATGTGTTGTTTATGTCTCTCTTAGCCCAAAAGCTTCCCGACCCGACAGACTACGGGCAATAACGATAACTTTGGTGGTTCTGCTGTTTCAACCTTCCAAATAAGCGGCACAGAAAATGGACGGATGGGTTAATGAAAATCCTGCTAAGAGGAGGATTGCTCAAATGACGTTTTGGTGTATAAACTGCAACACCAAATAAAGAAATCAAATCAGATGCTGCCTGCGCTTGGATACAAAGCAGTTGCAGTCTCGCAAGAGCCCACATAAGCCCGGCAGGATTTTGTTCACGGCAACACAGCACCAATGTAAAGTAGCCCCAAAGCCTTGGCCGGCCGCCATTGTGAATTTTAAGTGAGCGCTTTCTGCACTTGTGTCCCCGCACATCTCCCGTCTCTCTTAGCGCTGTATCGCTCCCCCGGGGAAACTGTTTTTTCGAATCCATTTAGGTGGACGCACACATATTACGGGCCTCCTTTTCAGTGCCCGCCGGACTATATTTCTTATGTTCCTTGTGGCAGGTCAACCCCGCCCCCTGTCACCGAACGGCTCTATATAAGACAGCAAAGAGGGCCCGATGATAAGAAGCTGGACTCAAGGCAAGCCATGCAGTGTAAAGTCCTCGTCTGTGTGTTCTCGCTGCACCTCATAAACAACGGTGAGTAATGTGTCAACGAGCACACACCTTACCAAGCCTGCGACCACTGAAGTGACCGGGTAAAATCCAACGTCACAGCACCGATTTTGCATGCCTAATGATGATTCGATTGCTTTTGTGTTGATGAGATCGTGATAAAGGCTGAAAGTAGCACTTGGTGTATGGATACCCTGATGAGACTTCCTGTAACACCACGTGTCCCTAATGATGGGTTAGCGCTTTGCATTGTTGGCAGTTAATGATCTGTGTATGGTTCATATTGGTACCGTTGCATCTGTGGTTCTGCTCCATGCCTAACACTGCATGCACTACACAGATCATGGGTCTCGCCCCACGGAGGGCCGAGACACTGCAGGTTTTCTCTTTCAACCAGTTTCTCCAGCAGGTGATTTTAAAGGATGGGCTCCTTCCCTCAAATTGCAGGAGGCCACCTGCTGGAAAGAAAACCTGCACCCCGTGTAACTGGAAGTGGTCCACCGCAGACCTGTTTTAGTTCTGCCAGCATGCCTTTTTTCATAGTAGGAATGCCATTTGAGTCGCCAACAACCCAACTCATGAGACAGGTTGTATCGGTTCTCCTGCCAAGCTAACCAATGCCTGACCTGATTCAATGGCAAAGTTCTGTATTTGATACAAATCTGTAAATTCCAATCACATTTTTTATGAACTGAGCAATATTATCACACATCAATTTCCAGAGTTGGAATGTACATTTACTCCTGTGTGCGTGTGTGTGTGTGTGTGTGTATTTGAACCGTTTAAAGTCGTTTTTAAAATCCGTACCTGTGCTTTTACTGAACAATGCTTTTGCTAAACATCTTAGCAGTACTTTACACCATTTAAAATCTTACCCCTTACTGGGAAGAAAAAATATGAATGAAAACCAGTAGTGGATGATGGCCTGGAGTTTATTCTTCTTATTATTATAAACGTGTTACTGAAACTAACTGGTAACGTTTTACTCCCATTTCCAAATTTCTACTTATACACTTTTACCCCAGCGCAATATTTTCTTACTCCTTCCGCGTGTGGCAATTTCCTGCAAAGCCTGAAGTATCCGTCGCTACGCTCCTAGCACAGATGATTGAAGTAATCCGTAGCAAGTGAAATGTCTGTTTTGACACAAGGTGACAGTTTAAATACAGCGTTATGATGCAGGGCTATTCATTTCCATGCATATTTCACTTCACCGGGAAATCATCGCGCAGGTGCACATTAAATATTTGTGGTGAGCGGTTACGGAACAACTCAGGGCGAGGCCGCAGGCGTGGCAAAGGATCGGGTTCTTTGACCCCACATGCCAGAGCGTGCTAGGTGACATCACCGTCTACTTTGCATATCAACAGCAACAGGCATGAAGGTGGTTGGCGCATGAGATGGAGGGTAGATGGAGGCATTTGATTCGCTGTGGCGACCCCTGAAGGGAGAAGCCGAACGGAAAAGGGGAAGATGTGCTTTCGCGATACCTGAAAACTCCCCAATGACACCAGGAGAAGATCCAGATACAAAATCGCCAAGTCTCTGGGATGCCGCTGGCGTGCCGCCCTCCCAGAGCCCCAAAAGCCCCGCCCCTGTGATCCTGTCACATTTAGCTGCCACACACTTAATTACGCTTAAAAATGTTTTCACTCCTGCAGGTATTTATTGGGCTGGTTACTGAATAAGCTCATTGTCTGACAGGGTAAACAACTTTTTATTCACTCGAGAGTGCTTATTAGTAACTTATGAGCTGGAGTGAAAAGAATGGACTTGAAGTTTCAAAGAAATGATGAAATGCATGCATTCAGGTTGATGTCGGTTTAAACAGCACGCGCCTTTCAAGGCTAAATGGTCTCTCACTCGTATACACACCTTTGATGCACTCAAAGCTTTACTGCACATTAGTCACACCTGCCTTGTGTAATGATATTTAACACAAAAGACCGGCCCCCCGCCACTCGCCCGAAGTCAGCTGGGATAGGCTCCAGCATACCCCCGCCACCCTAATGAGGATCAGCGGCGTAGAAAATGGATTGATGGATGGACAAAAGACGTCAACAGAACCTAGATAATAATGCTTGGCTTTGATTGACACCATCAGAGCAGTCGTGTACGAGTTTGACTTGAAATTTCTCACACCCACTGTGACTTTAGAATGGTTATTTCCTTCGCCGCAACATTTGGCAAACACCTTTAGGGAATGGGCAAGCACTAATTGAGTCCAATTTGAGCAATGTTCGTTGAGCAACATGGCTGATATCAAACAACAGATATTCGGGTCTTAGCAACTAATTGTGCCAAAGTCACTGACCATTTGTCCATGTGGGGGGTATGATAACATGCCTTGCAAAGCATATTAAGCACAACCCATAGGGGGGCACCACAAATGTAATATGGAGCCATGTAGGAGCCAATTAGGTTATCGCATCATTAGTAACTATTCCTTTTTTTGTGAAAAACTCATCGGTACTATAGCGCATCTGTCGGTTTTATAGCCCTGCCAAATATACTTCTTCTTTTCCTTTGGGCTTTTCCCTTCAGGGGTCGCCACAGCGTATCAGTGGCTCCAATCTAACCTTGGTCTTCTGTATCTTCTTCTCTTGCGCCAACTACCTTCATGTCCTCTTTCACTACATCCATAAACCTCCTCTTTGCTCTTCATCTAGGCCTCCTGCCTGGCAATTCAAATCTCAGCATCCTTCTACCAATATATTCACTATCTCTCCTCTGGACACGTCCGAACCATCTCAATCTGACCTCTCTGACTTTATCTCCGAAACCTCTAACATGTGCTGTCCCTCTGAAGTGCTCATTCCTGATCTTGTCCATCCTGGTCACACCCAAAGAGAACCTCAGCATCTTCATCTCTGCTACCTCCAACTCTGCCTCCTGTCTTTTCCTCAGCTGAACTGTCTCTAAACCAAACAACATGGCTGGTCTCACCACAGTTTTGTACACCTTTCCTTTCATTTTAGCTGAAACTCTTCTATCACACATAGCCCGGCCAAATATACTGCATTTGTATAATTATTTTACCCTAAAATGCTCTTTGTCTGTCACCAGCGTTCTCCACAGACATCCAGGCCAGGCCCAATACAAATACAAGCCTACCCTGCAATGTGACCCTAAAATTGGACAACCTGGACGAGGCTCTCATCCAAGTCAGCTGGGTCAGCCAAGGCTTGGACCTGGCCTGGTTCAGGAATGCGACCCCGCAGATAAAGGATGGCTTCTTTTGGACCACGAGCCATTTCCTTAATGGAGACTTCTCCTTGACCGTTCTCAGTGTGGGCCTGAGCCTGCAGGGGTTGTATGAATGCACAGTCCACTACAACTCCACGATGCTGCACTCCAGCAACGTTACACTCAGCATCATCGGTATGTTGATGTGGGTTTTGACTGAATTTGCCACCCGAAAGCTGAAATACAACACTCTCCTTGTGTGTGCCCTCCTTCAGCTCCCCCGTCTCTTTCAGTACCACCGCAGTGGGTGGTGTTGGAAACAGAGAGCCGGCTTGAATGCTACGTAGATGCCTTCTACCCTCCACCCGTGTTTTTCAGCTGGACCAAGGACGGCCAAGCCATTCATTCTCCCTACCAGCTCGATGGTGAAAAGACCCCTGATGGCTTCTATACAGCATCTGGCAATCTCACATTTTATCCATCTCGAGAGGACCAGAATGCAACCTTTGGCTGCAAAGTGAACCACAATGGAACCACACAAGAGCTGAACTTTCAACTCAACATCACATGTGAGTATAGACTAGAGCAGGGGTATGGACGCTATAGCAGATGTGGCTCTTTTGATGACCACATATGGCTCTCAGAAGTTATTAAACACCATAACATTTATTTACTTTTATTTACTTTTTTCTTCAAATATATGTAACATATCTTGCTTTACAACAGTGGTGTTCAAAGTGCGGTATGAGGGATTTATTTACAAATTTACAAATATTAGAGATAAAGCTGCAGTCTAAGCAAAATACGTTGTCATTTTTGGAAAATTAGGTTGTGGAAAAGGTTATTCTATTAGGAGAATAAAGTCAAAATATTACATGAATAAAGTCCATTCCATTTTTTTCCGCTTATCCGGGTCCGGGTCCTGGGGGCAGCAGTCTCGTTATGAGAAAAGTTGAAAAAATGTAGAATAAAATAAAAAACAGCAGAAATTGAAAAAATTGCTGTATTTTTATGAGTAGAATGTCAAAATATTAAGAGAAAAAAGTCACAATTTTATGAGAATAAACTTGGAAAAATAATGTCATTTTAGTAACAGAGTTCATTTTTATTTTTTAAATGTCGCATTATTAGGCCAAAAACAAAACAATATAAAGTTGCCATTTTTGGAATGTTAGGTTGGTTCTGATTGCACATCTAGTGTATCTCAAGTTGCGTTCAAAGGACCAAAATTTGTTTTGCTTACACACTGGTATTTTTGTCATGGGGCCTCTCATACATATTTATAATTCTTGCAAGCTTTAGGTGTAGTTTGACCCTTTGGTCCTAAGCTGTGACCCATCTCTCAAGCGACCTTGGTCCACTTGTTGTTGCAGCAAGTACAGCAAACGCTCCCGAGTTCAGTTTAACAAAACCAAACATAAAAAGTATGCACTCACCCTAAACGCTGTCTTATTTTGACCTATGTTAATAATTGTTTTCTTTCATAATGAATGTGCACGTATTAGGGTTGTGAACCAGGCCATACACCTATAAACCAAGCGAACAATTCAGCAGTGCCGGTAGCAGCCTCTGGTATTGATAAGAATCAGCCATAATCCTTGAGATTGATGGATTGCCGAGACATGCACCGGATATCGCAAAAGAAGCACTTGGTTGACCGAGTGTCTTTGAAACAAGGCAAGAACCCGGGCTTCTGCCGAAAGGATTGTCACGCATGACAAAATGGATGTAAATAGCAGCAGGCTGGCAAGTGCGCACATCAGCAAAAAAAAATAACAGTGCTGTCTTTGGATTTGACAAGAAAAGCACAAACATGACCAGGCTGACCAACAAAGGTGAGTGTGGGGGGGAGTGAAGTGTCCCCACAGGGTCACAAAAAGTCCTGCACTCTTTTTCAACTTTATTCCGACGTTACATTAGCAGCAGGGCTCTGTTTCCGCGCTCCATTCCATTCCATTCTCCTCCGCTTATCCGGGTCCGGCTCGCAGGTGCAGCAGTTTCATTAAGGAAGTGCAGACTTCCCGGTCTTCGGCCACCTTTTCCAGTTCCACCAGGAGCCAAGGCGTTCCCAGGCCAGCTGTGAGGCATAGTCCCTTCAGTGTGTCCTAGGTCTTACCTGGGGCCTTCTCCCACCACAACTGACTCCTCTCGATGTGAAGGAGCAGCGACTCTACTCTGAGCTCCTCCCGGCTTGCCGAGCAAGAATAAGACCCTGAGATACTTGAACTCCTCCACCTGAGGCAAGACCTCACTCCCAACCCGGAGGGTACAGTCCACCCGTTTCCGACTGAGAACCGTGGCCTCGGATTTGGAGGTGCTGAGTCTCATCCCAGAAGCTTCACACTCAGCTGCAAACCGCTCCAGTAAATACTGAAGGTCATTGCGTAATGAGGCCATAAGAAGCACATCATCTGCAAATAGCAGAGATGAGATCCTAAGGTCACCAAGCTGGACTCCCTCAACTCCTTGACTGCGCCTAGAAATTCTGTCAATGAAGATTATGAACAGAATCTGTGACAAAGGGCAGCCTTGGCGGAGGCCAACGTTCACCGGAAACAAGCTCGACTTACTGCTGGCAATGCGAACAAGAGTCCTGCTCCGATTCTACAAGACGTCAGTTCCAGCATCGTGTATTTCAGAGGTTTTCAAACAGGGGGGCGCGCCCCCTGGACGCGTTATGAGCACAGTCACATTTCATTATTACCATTGCGCAGAAATCCTTTTATCTCCAAAAGCGGGGCGCTGCAAAAAAAGTTTGGGGACCACTGGTATATGTACCTTCAACTCACAAATACAGTATATACCTGCCCTTATCACACGACAAGACTGACAAAAAACTCTCATGCATTCACGAAAATGGGAAAGTCCAAACATCATTAAACACAGGATTCAATGTTAATACATTGAATGTTTTTGTAGTTCAATAGGAACCCTGTTTATGACTTTCTAATAGCGGTTTTAAACATTGATAGAGCACTGCAGACATGAAATAACACACCTATAGGCACCTTTACATTCCTATTATTCATTGTTTATACCACATTGAAACTCTTGCAGGCACTCGAGACTGCTGCTAGCTAGCAAGGTAACAAGGTAGCCACAAATGTATTTTTTCTAAACTAAGAAGTCAAAAAGTACCACTTTCACACCGGATGGGAGGATCACTTTTTTTTTCCACTCATGTCATGACATGCCACGGCAGACTTCCTGCATTGTTAAGGTAATGTGATGTAAGGTAACGTTCCCATGTCGCCTTGTGAGAAGAATACTACCTATCCCTTGTGTTATGTATGTTTTGACTAATAATAGACACCAGTCTACCCTGAAACTGTGTCAATGAGTTTCTGAAAAAGCGATAATCAAATCGCGATATTAGGAGGAAGGACTGTACCACCACTGATTGATGACTTTCACTGTCGCCCCCTCAGACCCCCCCACAGTCAGGCTCTCGGCCATCCCCTCGCCTTCCAGCAACAGTCCCGTCACGCTCTACTGCGATGTGGACAGCTTCTACCCAGAAGAGATGTCTGTGTCCTGGCTGCAAAATGGCACCGTCCTCCCCAATCCACCTGGCAACGAGCGGAACCCGGATGGGACCTTCAGGAGCAGACGCTACTTCACGCTGAGCCCTGAGCAGAGGTGGAAAAGCGGGGAGGTGCAATGTGCTGTCAACCAGCCAGGAGTTGTGCAGCCGGTCCAGGCGTCAGGAAAACTGGAAGAACTGGATCCCCAAGGTTACATTTTTGTTTTGCTATTATTTGTGTGAAAATCATTTTGTGGAATTCAACATGCATTTGCTACACACCGTGTTGTGGAGTCAACCTGTTTGTATAACAAGTTGCATCCAGAGCTAAATTCTGCTTGCTAACCCGTACTATGAAACAAACACTCTGTTGCGTTGAAAAGCCGCACGCCGTGGGTGAGGAATGACCTTCTCAGTCTGTCGGGGGAGCAGGACAGTGGTAGTAATCTGCCACTGAAAGTGCTCTTCTGTTGGGAGATGATGCTGTGCACTGGAGGATGCTGGTTGTCCATGACGGACCGGAGCCTCCTCAGTGGTGCTCTGCCTGTGCAGCTCCGTGTTTAGGAGGTTTTCACATGCAGTTGAAATTGCCAGGGTGACTACATCTTCCTTAATCACAAGCTTTGCATTTTGTTGAAGATTTTGTAGCAATGTGTGCAAGAAGCTGCTATGGCATTAAAAAAGTTAGCAGGGCTACATTCATTGCTAAAGTTTCCATTTATGTATTACATGTAAGGTTTTTTGCACTTAATTAAGAAACTGTTTATCCACTAACCCAAAAAACACACATACTATGCTGGTAAAAATAGGTCTAAAATGTAAAAATTGAATTCTGAAAAAGTTCAAACTGAAAAAAACTGAATTTGGGGGAAAAAATAAAACAAATTTCATAGGACCCTAGACTCTTTTGAGGTGGACAACCAGTCCACCTCCATTCCTGTCCAATGCCAGTCCGCATTCCTGTCAAAGTATGTGCAAAGGGAAGAATAAGTTGTTTCCGTAGGACATAACAAGTTTCAACTTTGTGCTCTCGTAAACCATTAAGGGTTCGGTGGCGTATACCAAACGAACCTGTTGTACAGCGAATCTCTTCTGGCAAGTCCATTCGTACTGAATGATGAAGCTGTCAAACAAGCCCCCCCAAAAAAACCAAACCAAGGAGAAAGTTTCACATACTATTGATGTTCAATGTTTTGTAGTTCATAGTTTAGCTTTTCAATGCCAAATGATTTTGTAATGTACATTACGGATGTGTTATTCGGTAAAAACCTAATATATGTTTATCACAAAACATCCTGGATATCAGCCGATTGGCTTGCTAATACATGGAAACAGAAAGCAAAAGTTGGCTCCGTTGCCCATCCTTGATGTAATTAGCAGTCTTTGCTAATTAACTCAGTTACGTCACAGCTGCAAAAAAAAACCTATGGAGTCTGAAAAAGTTTCTCTTTTGATAAAGAAGGTGAGAAACACTAGTGAATTTAAAAAATGCAGTGGTATGCAAAGGTTTAGCCACCCCTGATGATTTTCAAGATTTTCCTTTACAGTTGTCTGGACCAACAATTTCAGTTAAAGATATCGTATAGCAGACAAACACAGTGATTTTTGAGAAGTGAAATGAAGTTTTTAGGATTTACAGAAAGTGTGCAAGTGTTCCAGCTGTCCTTTTCCACTGTGAGGAACATAGTGAGGTAATGAAAGACCACAATCACAGTTCTGGTTAAGGCCCAGCCTGGCAGGCCAAGAAAAATCTCTGGTAAGCAGAGACAAAGGATGGTAAGACCAGTCAAACCCAACCCACAGACCAGCTCCAAAAACGTACAGCAAAAGAAGCCCGTTTCTGCTTGGTACAATCTTGTTGTTATGATTAGAGTTGTTGTGATTGTTTTGTATGTTTTGATTAGAGTTGGACCTGACGCCTTCCATTCTTCCTCAGACGAGCCACCTGTACTCACCAAATCCGCCAAAGCATCTGTGGCTCTGATGTGTATCTCCCTGGTGCTCGTCTTGCTGTTATGTTTTGGCTTTTCGTGGAAGAGAAGAGACGGTGAGCAATGCATACGGAATGCACGGCCTTGATAAGCATCAAACGCGTTAACGCAAGTGACTTTCTCAAGTGACGCAAGTGTCTTTCTTGCGTCACTCAGAAAAGCAGAAATCTCTGGCGGTGTCTGGAATCATCCTCCCTCCTCGGATAGTTGTAGGTCAAAAGGGCAGAGTGAGCGTGAGTATCGAAGGCAGGCAGGTGGACCGAGTCCAGACTGCGTGGTTCCTAAATGATACTCCCATCTCCGACACCTCCCTCACAGGTATGAAACCCATCAAACAGCCAGATATATTTTTTTTAATCATAATTATTATTTTTTTCACATTGACTGTAAATTACATTTGAGGACATGGGTGGGTCTAAATGCTTGGTATGCACAGATATGCTCAAAATTCCTAGACGAAATGGTCAATGGCTTGCGGGCATTTAGTTGCTATTTTGCTTGATGGTGTCCATTTTTTTTTTTCAAACAATCTTCTCTCAAACCAAATTTTACGCACACGTGCTTGTCAATCCCTTAAAGTTTTTGTCAAACTGCACGGTGATTCAACAAAGTACCCGAAAGCTACAGTCGGTGTCTTGTAGTGCAAAATGCGCACACACATTAAAAATACACCACAAATTTCACACAAAATAACCTATGACTGAGGTTATTTTGTACTCAGCAGAAAATATTTGTTATTGTAACCATTGTGTCCAAATACTCACATCAAGTTTGCAGGCGTGCTCCGGCTTTATATCATAAAATATTGAAATATAAAAACATTAGAAATTTGTCTTTCAAAAAAAAATACCACATAAAAACATTGCTATGGTTGTGTAAATTATTGTTGAAATTTACATCATTAATTGATGAATTCACATTAAATAATAAATGTAAATGATCAAAAAACATGAAACAATATAATATTGCCCCAAAATATGTATAAATTAAGCAAAAAGTGAAAATAAATGATGTTGTATGGTTTGTTTTTCAGTGACTGACAGTCTACACCCTTTTTTCTTATTCACTTTAATTCCGCTAACAATCCAAATGTAGGACCCTCCAGAGCAAACTTTAACTGCCTCTACAACCCTCTAACCACCATCCATCTGCCCTACGGCCTAACTCTCACCTCCCCAGTGTCCGAGAAGGGCCCTTTGCTGCCAGCCAAAGGCGAGATGGGCTACTACAAGCTGCACTCCCAGGGGCCCCTGCACTCATCCAGAAGTGCCCCCCAGCAGCAGATTGTCGCCTCGCTCACCTTCATTCCACAGATTTGCATCCACAAGGGGGCGGTGTTTAAGTGCCAGGTGTCCTACGCTGGCAAAGACAAGATTGTGATGGAGAGAGTGTCAGAGAGGTTTACGGTTCTATGTAAGGAGCATGTTTTGTGTTCATAAGTGTGGGAATGCTGAGAATAGTAAAGGCTCTGTAAAGGCCATTCTGGTTATGCTCACAGCCAAGGGCACTGGCATGGCCTGGGCACGATAGGAAACGGTTTAGTTGTGTAAGTTAACACAATGAATAACTGCTCTAAATATAGCCACAATGTCTATTTACCTAGGTCGGAAAGATGACGGACATATGGCCATAGATTAAGATGCCGGATGCTGACCATGGATTATACTCCAAATACAGCTCCTTATTCTTGCAGCTACATCAAAAGTTTCCTAAGGCCACATCTGTTAATGCAGAGGTTTTTCAGCCCCAAAGAACAGAATAGAAGCATTGACGGGAGCATTTACAGTATTTTCATATTGTCTCCTCAGCTGCGCCAGAAGTATCTGAAATTCAGCTGGCAGAAACACCAAATGACTCAGGTAAATTGTGACAACCTTTTTGTTAAGCAAGGTATTATGACTGGGGATGTTAATATTGGCTTTTTTTCCCATTTCCCATATGGCGATATCGTCCCATACTCCCAATTCCGATATCAACCAATACTGATGTGTCTCATGAAAATAGCTCAGAGGCGTGGCTGCAAACAACATTGTAAAACAGCTGAGCGATAGTTGAGATTGGGCATGGCACGGAATGGCTCGAGGAACTCCACAAATTTGTTGAACCTGACAGAAAACGGCTGGTAATGCAGTCCGTGATTTTCAGATTGATGGCTGTCGCACTGGGAATTGGCAGTATCGAAGGAAGAAGTGTTGGTTCCAAACCAACACTTTGCAGTCATAGCAAATCGCAAGTTTAATATCCGAAGGCGACACCACAAACATAACGTCAGTCAGATACAGAGCCAGCTAGCTTGTTACCAGCCAAACGTAGATGTTTACACTCTTCGTAACCACTTTGCTAATTAATTAATTGGTTTTCATTATAGGAAAAAAACCCGATACCAATATTACATCTTTATGCCAATATCGAGCCAATTATATAGGTGGCCCGAAGCTATCAAACATCCCTAATTATTGCAGTAATGAGTATTTTAAGTGTAATTCTACAGCTACACTTGTAGAAACCTTTGACTTTGCCAGCACATAATCTGAACATCATCCGAGCGTACGCAGTTTAGCATCTTTCGTCAGTTCTGCTATATTTCTAATCACAGTCATACAACAGTAAATAAATAAAGAACAGTCAAATAAATTAGGGCTGTCAAATTTAACGCAAAGTTTTGATGCACAGTTAACTTGTGCACCTCTCTTTTGACCCTCGCCCCACACTGTAGTTTCAGGAAGCAGCAGTGACTGTGGAGTGGGAACAAATATTGAGCAGAAATGGTCAAAGAAAATGGTATTATAATTGGTAAATGGCTTCAAAGCCCTGCCAGGAGGCTCTTACAAAAAGATTGAGAGTTATTTGCATCTACTGTCGCTGTGATTTGAGTTATTATGGATTATTATCATGGATTATCATGGCCGGAGAGAAGCGAGAAGTCGTTGGAGCGCTGCCAGTATTTTTTAAATTGTCATTTATACACTGGTACCTTGGCATACGAGTGTCCCAAAGTGTTTTTTAGAGACGAGCCGCCCTTTGGCTGATTTTTTGCTTTGAAGTGGGAGCAATAATTTAGGTTACACGCTGCTTCAATTTATGGGCAGGCATATCCGAGGACAGCTATGTGGTGCTTCTGTCAGTGTGACCATGGCTGAAGTCGAGAATGGATGTAAATAGCATTAGCACAATTAGTAGCGTGCATGCGCTGAGGTTGAACACAATGATCTGGATGCATGAGTACATTCACAGGCATATTTTAGAACGCTCCAATTTGTAGGGAGAAAAACGTACTTTATCAGGTGTTGAAGATGGTCCGTCTCTTTTCCATTGTCAATAGCCTTTTTTCTTGCCATTTTTGTAGCAACAAATTACTTTCTGCAGTTCAATATTGTTCAACTGATGCTCATGAGGGTATAGTACCACAGTGTCTTCCAAACACCGGTTTAATGCAGACAGAGGAGGTAGTATAGCTTGATCATCCTCCATTTCTGCAGAACAGCTATAAGTTGTTGACCCATTTTGTGGTGCCTGAAACAATTCTCAAATATACATTTTTTTTCGGTTTTGGGTACCTTTACCCTTTTTTTAAATCTCTGGCCCGCCACCACTTACCTTTGTACCAATTGAAGCTTTGAACTTGAAACATCTTGAATTTTAATAAGAAGAATTGGGCGTTCTGAAAATCTTGTTTATGATATATTGTGTAAAACCACGACTGGAACAACATCAAAATAAATGCACAGAATGAGTACAGCTCCACCAGTACCAGCATGGAGTTTGTTTTTCAGGAGGTCGTGTACCAAAAATATGTTAAATATTTACCTTTATGCGTTCCCACATGATATCAGCGTTTGGAACCAAATATGAGGTGAAAGAAAAAGGGGGGACGTACAGTATAGTGGTCTATCTGTGCAGTGTGTGAGAAAGTTAGGTGGGTTCAAGGACCGTCAAACAAAGTGGGACATATTGCTGCTTGCGTTAAACATTCCAAAACTGTGGGATGCCTAGCTGTATATTATTTTTAATCAAATAATGTCCCATTATTTCAAAATTTATATCCCTTTACATACGATTTGATGCAGTTTTCTATGTCTGATTTTCTCTGTCCGATTAAATGATTAATGAGTTAACTATGGACAAAATGTGATTAATCACAATTAAATGCTTTAATCAACTGACAACCCTACAGTAAATGCAACAAATAATATATATCAAAATGAAATAAAACAGAATTTCAAAAAATGTTATTTCTGTTTTCCAGAGGTCATCAGCCTGACTGTCCGAGCATCCTTTTTCCACCCAGATGTCATCACTTTTCGCTGGTTCTGCCAGGGGGGCGAGCTGAGCCCTGTGGCTTCCCAGGCCTCATCCTCCCCTCGACCCAATTCTGAGGGCTTCTTTTCAGCCTTCAGTCAGTGCAAACTGCCCCGCAGAGAATTAGAACAGGGAAGCACCAGGGTGTGGGTCAGCGTCCATCACATTGCCCTCAAACAGCCGGTCACCCGGGAGACCAGAGGTCAGACAGCAGACAAAGCATCACGTGACACAGCGCTGAAACGACATGTTAACGCGCCACACCTTATTTCAAACAGGCTTCATCAAGCAGCCGCGCGTGTCTGACATTATGGTCTCCATCTCCCCGGACCAAGCTTTGAGCTTTGGGTGTCAGATCACAGATTTCTACCCACCTAACGTTACAGTCACCTGGCTGAAGGTGAAAGAGGGCGAGCGAGACGACAGCGAGGACGAGGTCCTGGAGGGAGGAGAGCTGTGGGGCCCTGTGGAGATTCAGCCCAGGCTCTACAGGACCACGGCCACGTTGAAGACCACCGCCAAGCAGGAGAAAAGACAGCGAGGAGGGGGGATTAAATGCAGAGTGGAACATCCTTCCCTGGATGAGCCCATTGAGAGACTTTGGAGAAACGTTAATATTGGTAAGCATGACCCTCAGCAGTATTTTTAGCTTTGGAAAGATGGTACGGCACAGTAACAGATCAACAGAACTGGCCTCATTGTTGCTAGGCAGAATTTTAACTTAAACACTAATAGTTAATTGCAGTGGTTAGCCCCACTATACAATAGAATGATTGAAAAAATAACTTTGAAGAAATTGTACAATAGAAACATGTTTTCAAAAAACATGAAAGAAACAAGATCTAGTGGATCTGGTGAGGCACTGCACCGATGCACATTCATTCATTCATTCACTGAATGACTGAATGCAGTAGTCCTTTTCCCCTGCAGACAGCAAATCCTCACTACTGGAGTATGCTGGAGGTTCATCCACCTGACTTTGGTGGATGCGTGCTACACCCTGGATTGGTCACCAGACTGGTCACTGGTCACCAGTCCATAGACCACATATAGACGAACAACCATTCTCACTCACATTTATACCTGCGGACAATTTAGAGTCGCCGGTTAACCTAATAGGCATGTTTGTGGCATATGAGAGGAAGTCAGAGCACCCGGAGATGCCCAATGCAGACTGGAACCCTGATCTTTCGGATCCCAACATGCTAACCCCAAGGCCACCGTGCGGCTTAGCAAAAACTAATACAATTTAAAGCAGAGGATAGAATTCCGTGAGTAGGTGGGGGAGTGAATATCGAATTGCGAAAAGGTGGGGATCTACTGTAATCTGTTATTCCACTGGTTTTCAAACTGGGGGACCCTACGGGGATTTGGGGGTGATGGCATTGCCAAAAGCAGCACTATAATAATTATGAGACTGGTTTATTTATACAAATATCTCACCATCGCTACTCTGTATTAAATATAGAATACAACCTGGTGGTGGTGCAACTGGTGGGGCATGCTCCATGCCCATAATGCACTGGGTAAATATCCACTCACTTCGCACTTCTCCTCTCATAGTTGCTCCCACCATCCCTTCATCCATTTCGGTGTGTTGGAGCAGCGAAGGTGTGGGCGTGTTTTCTCTACTGTTAAAGGGGGGTCATCCCAAGGTCAAACTACAGTGGACCGCAGGCGGCGCCACCCTCTGGCCGCTGGTGTCCAATGAGACGGAGGAGATAGGGGACGACGGGCAGAGGGAGCTCAAAAGTGTATGCGCCCTGGAGAGGTCCACACAAGCACCCAGTCGGAGTCTGAAACAGAGGAACGAACACAGAATAAGTAACTACTATCATTGGTTCATGGTAAAGAGCTCCTTCGTAAGGCAAAAGTTGGTATTGCAGTACAACGGCTGTTCTATGTTCGATTTTGAATTACAGAAACAAAAGCAGCCATCACAGACCCGGACGCGGAGGGGATAGCGTACATCGACGAAAAAGAGGACGGAGAGAACAACAACAACAACGTGGAAAAGTACGAAGACACAAAGTTACCTGATGTGGATGAGGTTAGCGATGATGAGGAGGAGGAGGACCTGGAAGGGGACTCCGGTGCTTTGCACATAAACAAAATTGATTTAAGGAAGGGCAACGGGGAAAGAGAGAGGGCTCGTCTGAGGGTGTGTGTGGAGATCACACACCCTGCACTCCCACTTCCTGTTTACAGAAGCTGGACAGGTAAGGCAGCACACAAAGCATAAGAAATATTGTGGCTGTAACATCACTGTCTCTCTTCTAGAGCCCATTGAGGAAATATCTTCTATGTGAACACCTGACAGCAACAACAACTATCAATGTATCCCAGTGAAAATATCCTGTATAGTCAATATAGCATTGATAGTTTATCTGTTTATTTATTGTCATTTTATGCTTGTATTTTTGTACAAAAATATTTAAAAAAATAAAATAAAATCCCATTTTATGTGAACTGCTATCAAAATGACTTCAGATGGGCAAAAATAGGTTGCGTTATGTAAAAGGTCTCTGGCCCATATGTTCCCCTTTTAAATAATACTTCTGTGTTTTTTTTTAAATTGTTTTTATTGCTGCACCTCCAAAGCCATTACTGCAGTGAACACAGGATGTGGTCTGGTGTTTAAAGTTCCTCTGTCTGTGCAATGCTGATCGTTACACAAAGTATGTAGCTCACCTGATGGAACACTCGAATTAGAGTAAAACCAGTAGAGTACAAAATAAATCAGTATATGAATGAATACAATACATGTAAATAATATAGCTGACATTCAAAGATTATTTAATATAAATAATGCAGTATCTCTATTATCGCATCCTTGCAAACTACAACCACATTAATGAACATATTGCTGAATTCTGATAGTGTTATCAAAATATCTGATGTCAAAATTAGCAGTATTATCTAATAATTTGGGTTTAGGTGTAAAACAAAAAAAATTAACTGAAAGTAAACGTTGGGCTATACTGACAATGTTGGTATCGATACGATACCAAGTAATACAGACCACTTTGCTGATACCGTTGTTGCTCATGATTATAATCATAACAGGACAAATATTTCAGGGAAACAAAACATATATATATATATAACTTGAACAATTCCACAAGAGTAAATACAAAAACATATGACAATGTAACAATATCAGTAACAGTATCAAAATGTAACAAAATGAACACAACAAAAACACATTTTTCTGAAAAGAGGCAAAGAAAACTGAGCAGAGGCGATCTCCCATACCGATGCAACCATTGGTATCGGTACCGTCGACGTTTGGATTGATGCGCCGCCCTGGATCGTAATTAAGAGCAGCCCTCCTTCTATGCACCTCGTGCGCGTGCCCTCTGGCCTCAGCTGTGCTAATCATCCTCATTACTACCCGGAAGTGTCTAAATGAGGAACTCAGGCAGCGGAAGATTTGTCGTCAAGCAGGAGAACTTTTGCACCTTTGCTGTTGGGGGAAACCGGCGACTTCGAGAGTCGACGTTTTTATCGAGATGGATCCAGGCAGGATCGAGGGAACGCTCTGGAATATTTTGGTGAGACGCCATTTATTACGTCGTGCTAAATGTCCATTCGTTCAAGGCTTCTGAGCCTTTTGAGCGTGATGACGTAGCGGACGTGTCTGTCCGTGCGTCGTTTGTGTGCATCATGGGTGATACTCGCTGATGCTAACAGCCTGCCGCTCACGGCTTGTATATTAACAGTTGCTTGTTAGTTTCCTCGCCGTTTTGGTCATGTATTACACATCTTTGTAAAGTTTTTCCAGCTGATTTAAGTCGATGCCCGGCATGTGCGGCAAACACTTGTCAGTTCTGAAATATGGGACTTTTTCTACAAGACCAAAGGTGAGGTTATTAACAGAAACAAGTGACGTCAATATGACGTCACCAGAAGAGCGTCCAATCAGACTGATGGCAATGTTTAAATCAGGGGTAGGGAAGCTAGGGCTCGAGAGCTATATGTGGCTCTTTTGATGACCCCATATGGTTTTCAGACGTTTAAATGCCGTAACATTTATTTATTTTAGCTTAGTTTTTTCCTCAAATATATGTGACATATCGTGCTTTACAACAGGGGTGTTGTAAAGTGCGGTCAGAGTGATTTATTGGCCTGCCGCACATTCTAAAAATACAATTCAGCAAGAAACGTTAACAGCAAAAATGGAAAAATCAGCAGTAATTTTTGGAAAATAAAGTCAAAATATTAGGACAAAGTTGTCATTTTCGGAAAATTTGGTGGCGGGAAAAGTTATAATAGGAGACTGTAATAGAGTCATAATTACGAGAAAAGTTGAAAAAAATTTAAAATGAAAAAAAAATACAGCAGAAATTGAAAAAAAAATGCTGTGATTTTACAAGTAGAAAGTCAAATTATTGAGAGAAAAACTGGCAAGAATAAATGTTTAATGTTATAAGTTTAAAAAAAATAATTGTAGTTGCATAGTGTTTATTTTACATTTTTTAAATGCTATTAGAGTAGCAAATAAAACAATATAAGAAGAAGCAAATAAAACAATATAAAGTTGTAATATTAGGTTGGGGAATTATTATATGGGAATATAGTTAAAATATTGTAACAATACAGTCCTAATATTACAATAAAATAAATTATTTTTGTTTTATAATGGGTTTTTGCCAATTAACCTAACATGCATGTTTTTGGAATGTGGGAGGAAACCGGAGTACCCGGAGAAAACCCACACACGCACGGGCAAAACATGCAAACAGATGCCCAATGGAGATTCAAACCCTGATCCTCCTGACTGTGAGGCCAACATGCTACTCCTGTTGGTGGTTCTATGAATTGCATTTTCCTTTTGTCGCCAGCTGCAGGCATGGAGTAAATGCAACCATAAAAAGCAAATAGAAAAGACAAGATGATACAAGGAAATAAAACAAAGACAATATAGAAAACAAATTTTAAAAAAAAACTATACCATAGTTCTTCAGGCAGGATGGAAAAATTCACATGGCTTCAGACAAGCTTTTATTTGTAATGGGACAGCGAAACGGCAGTTCGGCACAAACAGGTTAGCATGGGTTCAGTTAGGCACAAACAGGTTAGCATGGGTTAGCATTATCTCACTGTTACCCTCACGTACATAGCGGTGTCAGGCAATGCTTAAAAACTGAAGTTACGACTTTAAATCTCGTTATTGTCATAATTTGACTTTATTCTCGAAATCTGATAATACGCCATTTCCTGAGACTGCTATAAACACAGGGGACTTGTGACCTTTGGCCTGGGTCAAAGGTAATTTTATGACTTTTTTTCTTGTTAAATTCCGAGTTTAAATCTCTTAATGTTGATGGGTGAGTACAGATGGCTGATGTTTGAGAAGGTTGCTTGATCCAGTCCTCAAATATTTCAAAACTTGACTTATTACATAGTATGCGTATAGTATTACATAGTATGTCAATTTTTCGGTTATGTAATTCTAGCGAATTCTGGGACAATCAATAGCTGCTTTTCTTACTGAGGAGTTGGCAACAGTGTGCAGGATGAATGCGCACAAATCAGTATCACGTTTCTTACTTGCTCCACAGTTTGATGACTCCGTTACGGTCACCATTATATTATTAACTCCTCCTCGGTTGTTTGCCTACTTGCGACAACTCTCCAAGCCTGTGTGGGTGATTGGAAGAACATCTAGCTTGGGGGGGAAGTGGTTTGTTGCCACCTGCTGGTTTGCATGTGTACATCTATAAACCTTGAACATGAGACTACAGCCGTCCCTCGCAATATCACGGTTCATTTATGGCTCCGTCCCTATATCGGCGTTTTCCCGAAATCAATAGATGGACGCTGTTTTGTGATAGACTATTGTCCATTGGTTAAAAGAGGGGTGTCAAACTCGTATTTGTTGAGGGCCACGTTGATGTTATGACTGCCCTCAGAGGACCACTTGTAACTGTCAATATGAATGAATATGAATATCCAGTCCAGCTCTCGCCCAAAGACAGCTGGGATAGGCTCCATCGTACCGGCGACCCTAGTGTGGTGGAAAATGGATGGATGGATAAATATGAATGTAACCTCATGATGTTATTACACAATTGGCCATGGATTTGATTATCAGAATTGATAGATAGCTTGCCTAGAAATGAGTGAATTGTAGATCAAGGTGCATACATTCTAGTATTTATTTTTGATAACAAACAAATGCTGTCAATATCTTGTTCATGTCAGATAATATTAAAGTTCAGAAGATTTTTCTGTCAAAATGAAAGAACAAAAACATTGAGAAAGGAAAAAAAGAGTATTTGCAATATTGACACATTATTCTCAGGAAGATGCTGAGGTTCTCTTTGGGTGTGACCAGGATGGACAGGATCAGGATGATCAGAGGACTCAGCATATGTTTTGAACTGCCCCGCTGGAGGCCTAGAGGAAGACCAAAGAGGAGGTTTATGGATGTAGTGAAAGAGGACATGAAGGTAGTTGGCACGAGAGAAGAGGATGCAGAAGACCGGGTTAGATGGAGGCAATTGATTCGCTGCGGCGACCACTGAAGGGATAAGCCGAAAGAAAAAAGATTCTCTGGCCTTCAGGGGCCACATCAAATGGTGTGGTGGGCCACATCTGGCCCCCGGGCCTTGTGTTTGACACCTGTGGGTTAAAATATTGAAATACGAATGATATGGAGTATTCTGGTCATTAACGGGTTTTTTATGCTCAAACTACAAAAGTATTCAATTTATTAACATTGAATCTTGTATCGCGGAAATTAAGTTATTGCGGTCAAATCCGGAACCAATTAACTGCTATAAACGAGGGACCCATTTACCATTTTTTAAGTTATCTTTTTTTTTTTTTTTCAAAAAAACAAATTAGTTTTGTGTTCTTGACAATACTGTAATTCTAATAAATCTTTAAGAAATTTAACAAATGGTTTTTGAAAAGTATGACATGCATTGTTACTATATCTTTGTGCATCCTGTTTTTTAGTACTATATTACCGGAGCTGTGAACAGATTCCTCCGGTCAGAACCTCCCGACACAGTCAGCAATGATCCGCTTCAAGAATCCACACGTGAAAGCAGTTCTGGTGGCGATGCTTTGACTTCTGATAATGGAACCAAACTTGACACTCTTGAAGATCAGCTCAAGCCTGAAGGACCTGAATCTCAGAATTGCAAGGAGGACAACTGTCCGACAGCTAAAGTAGTAGAGAAAGAAGACAGCAGTATTGACCTGCAACCTCAGACGGCCAAGAACTACACATCTTCAACCACAGTTGGCCTAAAACATGACATTGAAATGCCACTAAAAGCGAGATATTTTGATGACGAATTAATTACGAGTAAATCACAAAAGGGTTTCATGGAAGAATGGGCCACTGCAGTACCAGTACACAGTGAGGGGGAGAAGCGACAGGGAAGAAGTATGACCTCGAGCGTATGCGATGATCCTGTTATGCCACAGGCGTTAAGTACTCCAACATGTGAGGAAAGCCAAAAACTACTTTCTGATGAAAACAAGGAGTTTGAGCAAAATGCAAAAACAACACAAGGGCTCCTAGAAGTTGGGGATTCCAAGGAAATCCCGAATTTACCAGAAGAGGTGGAGAACAATGAAGAGGAGAGCCTTCAAAAAGGCAGGAGCAAGGTCGAAACTAAATACGAAACTAGTGCCAGATTGGTACTGCCGAGCTCAATGAAGATGGTACTCGATGCC
This sequence comes from Oostethus manadensis, assembly GCA_024372805.1. Classification (NCBI taxonomy): domain Eukaryota; kingdom Metazoa; phylum Chordata; class Actinopteri; order Syngnathiformes; family Syngnathidae; genus Oostethus; species Oostethus manadensis. Next base: position 3,077,852 of record QODF01000050.1, on the reverse strand, counting down.
CATTATGGCTTGGCAGCAGATAATGATATGAAAGACCATCAGGACGGGATTAAAGTGGTTGAACTGGAACAGGGTCAAGGGTTATCTGTTGCTACAGGAGATAACGAGACCCGAAGAGGAAGAACGAAGGAGTCTGCCAGACTCGGCCATGAGAAACCGCTTGATGTTGATGTGGAGCGTGAACAACTGATGGAGGACCTTGCTGGATCAGAGCTTGTAGAAGACACCAGGCTCAATGTAGAAAGAGACTACAAGTTGCACAAGGAGGACACAAAACTTGAAATTGATAACAACCTAAACAAAAAGCCTACTGTAGATGAGATGACTGCCAGTTGCACTGAGGAAACAATCAGCCAACATCAAAATGGCATTACTGAAGATCTCCTTGACTTCTGGGCACAGGCTGCCTTATCAGAAGACTCCAAACAAGACCAGATTTCAAAGGGGAAACCTGGGGAAGTCAAATTCATCTTGGAGAAGCAAGTGAGCTGTCAGACAGAAAGCTTCACTGAGCTGTCATTGTCTTCACTGAACGCAGAGTCAGGGTTCTCGGATCTGTCCTTTGGTGACTTGGCTTGCACGGGTGATCCAACAAATCCTCCCTTTGCAGCAGAACAAGACTATGCTCAAGATCTTCTTGACATGAATGCAAAAGAGAGCCATCAGTTACAGTCAGAGATGCACATAAGCGACTCGGAAGCTTCACTGGAGCAATTGTCAAGATATTCTGAACCCTTTAAGGCGAAGTTTATGGAATGTGAAGATCAAGTTCAGGTATGATTCTCTTCCTTGAAATATGACAGTAAAATCCGAGGAGTCACTTTTTAGCTCTGCGTTATTACAGGTCAGCAACATTATCAACTTTGCCCCTCAAAAGTCAAGGATCGCTGTGAAGAACCCTCGTGTGAGACCACCTAAAAATCCACGCTCTCTTCTCCGAAGGCCCTCAGTGGATCCTGTGTTGGCTCCACCACCAGCTACCGAGATTTCTGTAGGTGTGCAGGCATTGGAAGGACTGGGATTTGGACTCAAACTGTCAGGTAATACTCTGATCCAGAACAAAGTAAAGTGAAGTACACAAAGGTGAGTACACCTCTCACATTTCAGCAGTTACAGAATGTAAAACACCTGCCAACGTGTATACATTTTTATACACTGCACAAGTTTTGACCCTTAAATAAGCTCATATGCTTTGCTGCTCTTTAGGTATGCATTTTGTTGCATTTCGCCAGTTTCAGTTTTTAGTTCAGTCAATGCGCAATGCGTGAATAAAACTCATGGTTCGGCAACATGGACTGTAAAGGCTGTGACTATTTCCCTTCTGATTCCGATTATCACTCCCTCGCTATATAGCTGTTTTTCCTAAATTAATTCATTTTCTATACCGCTTATCCTCATTAGGGTCACGGGGATGCTGGAGCCTATCCCAGCTCAGTCGCAGGGCACATATAGACAAACACTCACCCTCACATTCATACTCTAATGGACAATTTAGAGTCGCCAATTAACCTAACATGCATGTTTTTGGAATGTGGGAGGAAACCGGAGTACCCGGAGAAACCCCACACACGCACGGGGAGAACAGGCAAACTCCACACAGAGATGCCCAACGGAGATTTGAACCGAGGTCTTCCAGATCTCCTGACTGTGTGGCCAATGTTCTAACCACTCAGCCACCGTGCGGCCTTTTTTTCTAAATTAATGAATTAATAAGAAATCGTTGTTTCATGGTAGACTTTTAGGGGTGTAACGATTCATTCACTAGATCGATTTATATTCCTAAAATCCAACTACATCAATCTGTTCGCCTCATTGCCATTCCAGGCAAAATATATCAATCTAACGATCGTTTGAAAGGTAATCAATCGATTTAATCGACACAAGGAAATAAAGCATTGGAATTAAAGCACTGCATGTTTTGTTTTTTAGCTTTTTTAATAATTTGTTCTTGTAACAGTTTGATCTGTCGTAAGTCGATTAGTCAACACTGTTAACTGGGGCGCACGGATAACGTCATGTGACGCTGAGCGTGCGTGGTCTGTTAGAAAAGTCCGTGTTGACGTCCTAAAATATGCAATTTTTCATCGGATACGGGAAGTTTTTTCATTGGTAAAAGCGCACGTTAGCTAGATGACTTCTTCCTCTTCAATTTGGTATGGGATTTGGATCACATCCAAAGTTAAGTCCAACTTGAAGCCTTTTACACTCATGGATGGCAGGGTCAGGACAAGATAAAAGGTACGTAGCGACGTACAACATAGTTATGTTATGTTGATGTGCATGTTTGTGTTCTGGTTGAATGGGGAGGCTTGTCGTTTGGGAGCCATAGTTCTGGCGTATGTTCCATTTTTTCTTGCAATGATAAGCTTGTTGATCAACCACCTCCTCGAAGCTTTAATAGCGCCTGTGCAAACGTTAGTGTGTAGGATATTCATTCACTTTAATATAAGTCTGCATATGACATTTCATTCAAATCTAATGGTGCGAAATAACTTCTTTAATACTTTGGTTAGAGAAGTGAAAGGGGTATCAAATATAAGTTAGTCATGTTTTATCAGATAGAATAAATCATTCAACCTGTTCATTTAATCTTAATTCAACATGAAGTGTTGGTTGCACTTTATTCAAATAAAATGTGAATGCACTTGCCATGAATTGTTTACCTTTTGGTTTATATCCATAATTAATGCGTACCTGATTTTAAGAATTTAAGAAATTCCACCTGCACCTTCCAGTATTCAGGTATTTATTACACAGACTGCTTCAATTGTTTGCAAAAAAGTTACTGAATCAATGTAAAGTCACTGAATCCTAAATGAACCAAAATCGTCCTTGAATCAAATCGGCAACCACGAATTTTAATATGAAACGAACCGTTGCACTGTTATAGACTATGGTTTATTATTTGTCAAAACATATTGAAATCCAATGTCAGTAGGCGGCAGTAGAGTTGCAAAACAATGAGACATTACCTTACAAAATTCCCCCACACACATCCCGTGTGGAAGTGGTTAAGTTTTGGGCCTTTTAAGTTTAGAAGAAATAAATTTGAGGCTAACCTCTAGCTAGAAAGCTACCAGCTGCCTCGAGTCCCTGCAGCATAAGAGTTGCATACAAAGAATAATAAGAGTGTAATGGTGACTGTAGTGGTATTTCATGTCTGCAGGGTCCTAATGTTAAGAAGCATACTTAGAAAGTCATAAACAGAGAGGAACCAATTAACCACTATAAACGAGGGACGACTGTATACGACTCGGTCAGGGGATGGACAGCTCGCTTCCCCAAACTCCTTCTCCTCCCATTTTGGATCAATTGATTAACGCCATGCCCAAGCTGACTTTTAATTACCATATTTTCTGTGTGTGTGCAACGCATTCAGACCTCAGCGAACGCCTTTCATTTTCCCTTAATTTCCGAAAGGAAACACTCCCTTTCTGTTTACTGTTTGCTTGCGACAAAGGAAGCAAACAAATTAAGTGTATAGGATTGAGTTGACATCCCGTCACATGCTCAACCTGGCACTATTTGCAAGCCGTGGTTTGTTTACTGACCAGTGGCACATGGTAGAATTAAAATGTCAACCAAAAAGCATAATGTAATGAGACACAAAGCTTTGTCTTGAAATGTGTAAGACCAGAAAACAACATTTCATGAGTAATCCGTCCCCGCGGAAGCTTTGATTTTTGCTTTGCCCAGGGACGGACCATATCATGTCTTCAAAGACAATACAAACTTGGATATACTTTTAGTCAACGTACGGCTTGCACTGCCTACAGTCCAGCAGTCAAGCATGTGATGGTACTATCATGGTCTGGGGTTGCCTGGGTGCTGCTGGCACTGGGGGAGCTGGAGCTCACTGAGGAAATTTACTGAAGGAATTCCCACACGTACTGACGTTCTGAAGCTGAGCATCGTCCCCTCCCTTGGGAATTTGTCCTAGAACATAAAGAGCTGAACACACCTTCAATACGTCAAGTTCCTTGGTGAAGGAGTGGCCAAGTATGTCTCTTCCAGACATTATGCCAGATGACATTATCCCCAAATGTGGGACTTTGCAAGCTGTCATGCAAAGACTAAGTTATATATGTTCAATTTCTTTATATATATATATATATATATTTATATATAATAAAATGCTGAAATGTGAAGTGTGTGCCCACAATGGATAATGTACATTCACATAGTCTTTTTTTTATTTATTTTACTATGATTTTAATGCTGTCTGCATTGAGGAGCTTGACAAAAGTCTGACACATTTTCTTTCAAGGACTTGGTGTGAGTTTTCCTGCTCTCACAAAGTTACCAAAGAAGGTAAACGATGCAGCTCTACCAATAGCATTTGACACGGTGTGCTTTTGAAGTTGAATATTTATTATTTAACAGGAAGCTGAGTTAAAACCAGAGAAGGGTGACACTCCCACACAAGAGTTGCCACAGCAACCTAAATGGCTGCCACCAAGACAATCAGGGTAAAAGTGCACCATTCACTCTTCACTCATGCCATATTTACATATCTTTTATTTTCTAGTAGATTTGGAAATCCTTTCATGTCCGAGCTCAAGACCAAATTGAAGAAATCCAACCAAAAATGAGAAGGGTGGTACTGTCCAGTGTCTACTGTACTGTTCATTATCTTGGATATGTTATGAAATATGACTTTATGATGTCATTGTATAGATAATGTGTTTGTTTTGTAATAAACTACAAATGTGTTTGTTGTCTTCAGAACTTTATATGAACATCCACTTGCATACAAAATAGTATACTGCTTGAAGCTGAGTATTTGCTATAACTAAATAAGGTGCCAAATATAAGTCATTTATTTAAAAAAAACAAAAAACTAACAGCATAAACTTTTGAACATAAAGGGGAACATCTGTCATTCATTTTTTGACCATAAAAGGGAATATCTAATGTAATTCAAAGTGTATGAAATTACAGTAGGTTGCTTTAAAGTGACTGCCAAGAACTCCGCCCATTGGGATTCTATGCAGCGATGCCCTCTAGAGGGCTGTAAAGAGCATTGCCTTGACATCAAAGCACTGTTTGGACAGTAAGTGCTATGATCCTCCAATCATGACATCATAGATGCATCATTTCTTTTCTGCCTATGATCTTACCCTTCATCTTCTCAAAGTTACAAAAAACATTATTCGAATAAATGTTGGAGTATAAAGTCTCACAAACACGCTCTATTGGGTTTTTCTTTTGCTCCCTAAGTTCAAATCTGTTGCAAAAAGGCTTAAGTAAGTTTAAAATGACAGGGTAACGCTTTTCATTGTTTCCATGGTGATTGAAGCGCTTGCTGATGATGTCACAAACAGACAAAAGGGTTAAAAGACAAGCTGGTTGGTTTAGTGTATGCTGGCACTTTGCGTCTTCAGACCCTCTTAGACTGAACTCGAAGCCGGTGAGTATCCAGTTATTATAAATATGAATACATTTTGTTATATGTTGGTGAACAGGATGTTTAGTAGAACTTTCCAGTCCACCGAATTTTGTACATTATACCACAGATATCAACTATAATTGCCACTTGTTTATCGCAGGTTGTTTCAGGGTTATAAACATCTCCACTGGAGTAAAATGGATCATGATGACCTGTCAGACCAGCTCTTCATCCACTGCGATCATGACATATTGGGCGATACACCCAACCCCTCGTTGTCCCCAAACCTCCCTTCACCCTGTGACCCCGAGAGTATCTACACCGAGCTTCGGACGGTCGAAGGTGAGGTGGATGGTTCAGGTGTCTGGTTCCCTCTTGGGAAGACGCTGGAGGTCCCATCCGCAATGATGGATTCTCCCAGTTTGGAGCCATCATGCTGCGCTGGTTTTATGCCGCCCTTGCCACCCTACAGCCATGGCCTGGTAAGTGGAGGAGGGCAACAGCAGCTTCTGGAGACAATGTTTTGTCAAGCCAGTTCTGTTCTTCCTCCACAATGCCTCCCCTATGGCTGGCCCGCCAGTCCCTTCACTCCTCATTCTCACCTGGTAAGACTGGCACGCGCGCGCGCACACACACACACAATGGCTTCAAAGTTCTATCAAAACTGACATTTTCGAACATTAAACCGAAGCATTTATTGGAAATGACCGCAGATCTTAAAACTACATAGGAGGGCTACACAATACTGCAACACTGCGTGTACAATTGTATGATCTGTTTTCAGGATGATGACGTAGCAATGATGATGCAACCAACTGGTGTCAACTTGACTTCAGTTGGACTTCTGTAAGTGATCATCTCATGCACTTATTTTGTTGACCTTTAAGTCTTTTTACACATTTTCAAGCCCTTTTAGATGTATTGAATGCATATAGGTTGCAATTATTTTGAAATCAAGTTTCAGTTGTTATATTAGCCTGAAATGGCACCAACGTACAAAAGCATTGGAATTCATTGAAAATGCAGTTTTTCATTTCACATCTTAAGTAAATCTTTAAAACGCAATGCAATTTGTTTAAATTTGGACTACTGGCTTTCAAGTTCAAATTTGTATACTTGCACGACCATTCACAGCATCTAATCAACATTTCGCGGGGCTACTGAAATTGATAAGTGTCTGTATTGATGTTTGAAAGTATATTAATATAGATATGGACATTGATTCTAATAGTATTCATAAACGACATAGGTAATACCATATATTAAAATCAAAGTCCATGCAATAAAAGATCAAATTGAAAAAATGGCTGTGCAAAATACTGTCGTAACAGCTACAGACCTGATCAAAATCTTATGACCAGTTGAAAAATTGCTGGAATTGACCTTTTTTACACATTTGGATCTTAATGAGGTTTTAAATAGAGCTACAAAATGCAAAAGAAAGAAAGGGGGGGGGGAATAAACAGCACTTTGAAAGTCATATTGAAAACAATGAAACTGAAATAGGCTGTTTTTAAGCTGATCAAAAGTTTTAGGACCATCACTCAAATAATGGAAACAAAAAACTCTCCAAACCAGAACAAACATTTTCTGAGTAGGGCTCATTAATGAGTAGCTCCACCGTTCTTGTTAATCACTTCAAAAATCGGTTTGGGCATGCTTCATGCGAGTGTTTCAGATGGCTTCACAAAGGGCATCAAATGTCTACAACTGATAGCCATTTTCTATCCCCAAATGTTCTCTATGGGATTTAAATCAAGGGAGCATGCAGGATGGTCCCAAGAGCGATGTTATTTTCCCTGAAGAAGTCCTTCTTTAAACGAGCATTGTGAACTGCAGCGCTGTCCCGTTTAAAAACCCAGCTGTTACCACACAGGTCCATCATGATCTGGGGTGCTTTTTCATTCACTGGAACATTGAAGCTTCAGGTGGTGCAGGGTCGTCAGGGTTCTGTGCAGATGTTGCAGCAGGCATCCCTCATGACTGAGGGCCCTCGTCTGTGTGGTAACAGCTGGCTTTTTCAACAGGACAACGCTACAGTTCACAAGGCTCGCTTGACGGAGGACTTCTTCTGGGAAAATAACCTCACTCTTTTGGAGCAACATCCTCACCACTTGGAGCAATGTTCCCACTAGATTCCTGGAAACACTCGCATCAAGCATGACCAAACCATTTTTGGAAGTGATTAACAAGAGCGGTGGAGCTACTCCTTACTGAGTCCTACTGAGAACATTTTTTGTTCTGGTTTGGAGAGGTTTTTTGTCATTGTTTGAGTGATGGTCTTTGACTTTTCTTTCAGCTGATAAACCGCCTATTTCAGTTTCAATGTTTTTTCAATAAAAGACTTTTTCAAAGTGCGTCTTGTCATACTCCCCCTTCTTACTTTTGCATATTGTAGCTCTACTTAAATCCTCATTAAGATCCAAATGTGCAAAAGGTCAATTCTAGCAATTTTCCAACTAGTCTTAAGATTTTGATCAGTTCTGTATGTTTTGTTGTTAGTTTTCGGGCATGTTCAGCATGGTGGTTAGAGCTAACCTACGGAGTCAAGTGCGTAGAATAAGAAAACTAGGAAGTGTCGTTGCACTATGCATCTCTTGAACGTCTGTGTAGTGAACGTTTGCCTGAAGGACTGTGAAACCTCTACAATGACATGCAAATAAATGGCCAACTGAATTTTGTTGAATTATTCAGCTGCTTTTCTAAGTTACATATACATAACTATATGTCGCACCACAAACTGATCTGTAACCATGTCAAATCCAACCCTAGAAGTTTTGTAATAGCGGCTGAATAATTTGATGTAATTCAGTTGGCCATTTATTTGAATGTGAATAGAGGGTTTATATTTATATATGCAGTATAACAGTTGGTGTTGATAGTAGTAGTCCAATGAGACCAAGTCCAAAGGGTGTGTTCAAAAAAACAGCAGTGTCTGCCGTTGACTTCACAACTTAAAAATATTTTGTACAAAAAAAATTTGTTTTTGTTTCTTTGATTTGGCAATCTAGTGGATCACTAATATAATATTCAGTTGTAACAACCCCCGTTTTTTATAACTGCTTTTGCTTCAGAAACAGCATTTTTGATGTCACCCCACAAGTTCTCTATTGGATTAAGGTCCGGGTATAGGGCTGGCCACTCCATAACATTAAACATTACAAGATTTTGCTGGTTTACTAGTGTGTTTGGGGTCATTGTCTTGTTGAAACACTCATTTCAAGGGCATGTCCTATTCGTCATAAGGCAACATGACCTCTTCAAGTATTGTGACATGTGCAAGCAGATCAATGATCCCTGCTATGGGATAAATGGGCCCGACATCATAGTAGGAAAAACATGCCTATATCATGATGCTTCACTGTCTTCACTGTCTTCACTTATGTAACGTGGCTTGAATTCAAAGTTTGGGGGTCATCTCTCAAACTGTGCGGCCCTTGGACCCAAAAAGAACAATTTTACTCTTAATCAGTTAACAAAATGTTCCTCCATTTCTTTTTAGGCCAGTTGATGTCCTGTAAATTGTAACCTCTTCTGCACTTGCCTTTTTTTAACAGAAGGACTTTGCGGGGTATTCTTGTAAATAGATTAACATCACACAGACGGCTTCTGTCACAGTACTTACAGGTAACTCCAGGCTGTCTTTGATCAGACTGGAGCAGATCATAGGCTGAGCTTTTGCTCTCCATCTTAAGATATTGTAGATCATTATAGCTGAACAGCCAAAAATGTTTTGTGCTTCTTCATAAGTCTCCTAATGAGACGACGGAGTGTCCTGGGGGATCTCCTCCCAGATCTGGACTAGGGCAGCACTGAGCTCAGGCGGTGACAGTCTCAGGCAGTGCCGGATGGATCTAAACATAATGTCTCAGAGGTGTTCTATTGGGTTTAGGTCAGGTGAACGTGGGGGCCAGTCAATGGTATCAATTCCTTCATCCTCCAGGAACTGCCTGCATACTCTAGCCACATGAGGTCGGGCATTGTCGTGGACCAGGAGAAACCCAGGTCCCACTGCACCAGCGTAGGTTCTGACAATGGGTCCAAGGATTTGCCTCCCCAGACCATCATTGACCCACCACCAAACCAGTCATGCTGAATGATGATGCAGGCAGCATAACGTTCTCCACGGCATCTCCAGACCCTTTCACGTCTGTCGCATGTGCTCAGGTTGAACTTGCTCCTCCTGGTCCACGACAATGCCCGACCTCATGTGGCTAGAGTATGCAGGCAGTTCCTGGAGGATGAAGGAATTGATACCATCGACTGGCCCCCACGTTCACCTGACCTAAACCCAATAGAACACCTCTGAGACATTATGTTTAGGTCCATCCAGCACCACCAGGTTGCTCCATAGACTGTTCAGGAGCTCAGTGATGCCCTGGTCCAGATCTGGGAAGAGAGCCCCTAAAACACCATCCCTTGTCTAGAATCATTTTGAGTTGCTACAATGACATTTAGGCAAAATGGACCAGTCTGTTGCATCATTTTTTCACTTTCATTTTTGGAGTGATTTCCCCCCTATATAGTAGCATTTTCATATCTATCAAATTATGTGGCATCATTTTGTTACTAACATCACCTACTTATTATCAGGAAAGACATTCTAGGTCATTTTCCCCCCCGTTTAGATCTGATGTTTTCAAAATGTTCCTCTATTTTTTAGCAGCGTGTATATATGCTGTTATTCTTTTGTATGTTTGTCACACAAAATGTTTCTGATCATCGAACACATTTTAATATTAGTCAAAGATAACACAAGTAAATACAAAATGCAGTTTTTAAATGTTTTTATTTAGGGAGAGAAAAATCCAAACCCACATAGCCCTGTGTGAAAAAGTAATTGCCCCTGCACCTGATGACTGGTTGGCAGCAACTTACACTCACACTTAGCAGCAATAACTGCAATCAAACGTTTGCCATAACTTGCAACACGTCTTTTACACGCTCTGGAGGAATTTTGGCTCGCTCATCTTTGCAGAATTGTTGTAATTCAGCTTTATTTGAGGCTTTTCTAGCATGAAGCGCCTTCTTAAGGTCATGCCACAGCATCTCAATGGGATTCAGGTCAGGACTTTGACTAGGCCACTCCAAAGTCTTCATTTTGTTTTTCTTCAGCCATTCAGAGGTGGATTTGCTGGTGTGTTTTGGGTCATTGTCCTGCTGCAGCACCCAAGATTCCTTTAGCTTGAATTGACGAACAGATGGCCTGACATTCTCCCTCAGGATTTTTTGGTGGACAGTAGAATTCATGTTTCCATCTATCACAGCAAGCCTTCCAGGTCCTGAAGCAGCAAAACAACCCCAGACCATCACACTACCACCACCATATTTTACTGTTGGTATGATGTTCTTTTTATGAAATGCTGTTACTTTTACGCCAGATGTAACGGGACAAGCACCTTCCAAAAAGTTTTTCTTTTGTCTCGTCAGTCCACAAGATATTTTATCAAAAGTCTTGGCAGTCATCGAGATGTTTTTTAGCTAAATTAAGACGAGCCTTAATGTTCTTTTTGCTTAATAGTGGTTTGCGTCTTGGAACTTTTTGCCCAGTCTTTTTCTTATGTTGGAGTCGTGAACACTGAGCTTAATTGAGGTAAGTGAGGCCTGCAGTTCTTTAGATGTTGCCCTGGGATCTTTTGTGACCTCTCGAATGAGTTGTCTCTGCGCTCTTGGGGTAATTTTGGGTGGCCGGCCACTCCTGGGAAGGTTCACCACTGTTCCATGTTTTTGTCATTTGTGGATAATGGCTCTCACTGTGGTAATCAGGCCTGGGGGTGGCTACAAAAATTGAACTAAGGTGTGTATTTTTTAACAAGGGGGGGCAATCACTTTTTCACACAGGGACATGTAGATTTAAATTTTTTTCTCCCTAAATAATAAAAACATTCATTTAAAAACTGCCATTTTGTGTTTACTTGTGTTAATGTCTAATATTAAAATGTGTTTGATGATCAGAAACATTTTGTGTGACAAACATGCAAAAGAATAAAAAGTCAGGAAGGGGGCAAATAGGTTTTCACACCACTGTAAAAAACTTGACAAACTCTCTTCAGTGCAATACTAATTTATTGCCAGTCCCTAGTAACAGCCAACGGATAGAGCAGCATCTTCCGTGCGAGCTCTGGCATGACACGGCAGTACGGGCACAGTGAGGGGGGAATTAACCGCTGTCGCTACGAAGCCCAATATCAAGCATCCAATGTGAAACTGGTACAATGCGGACATATCTGCAGGGTGGTGTTGCGTTTTTTTCTTCGAGTCGAGTGGAAACCAGTTTTCAGGTGCATTTCTGCAAATACTGTGTTGGGGAGTGTGGCCCAGAGTTAAGGCAACCGGATAGACATGATCTCGTGGCGGCAGCCAATTTTACTCGGTCTTTTAAACACAGCAGAACGGCAAACAAGCTCGATACTGAAGATTGGGACATCACTACTTAAAATACTGTGTGATTACAGCAGTTTTCTGGGAACTTGTTGGTCGATAGACATTGAATTTGTATTTTAAAGATGATTCTGTAGAAAAAAAACTGACCGAGTGTTGCTGCTTGTTTTTGACCCTTTGCCTTGACCTAAATGCTTGGGGGTATACGTAACCTGAGTTACTTAAACATACTGGCAATTGGTTAAAAACAAGACAAATATAACTTGGAGGAGATATGTACAATATATTTCAGGGTGATGTTTTAAAAACTTGATTTAACCTGGAAAATATATTGTGTGAGACATTTTTGAGAATGTTGCATTCGTAGTAATGCATCTTATTTGTCCCCAAACAGGAAGAGAAATGCTACACAAAGAAATCCAACTCTATCTTGTGTGCCTGTGCCCACTCCAAACACTACCAGATCAGTGTATGTTCATTTTCAAGTAGCATTTTTGTCTCATTTCATTGTTGATACAACTTGTGCTTTGCCTCTGCAGGAAAAGGGAACGTGACAGCCATCAGGATGAAAAAACGTACGTCAAGAAGCCCCTAAATGCATTCATGCTGTACCGGCAGGAGCAGAGGCCCAATGTTGTTGCTCAGCTGAACATTCGAAACAGCGCTATTGTCAACAAAGTGGTTGGGCAGATGGTGAGTGTGCCATTATTAGCAGTGTGCATCAACAACTTGAATGTGTGTTGTGTTCACAGTGGAAGTCTCTGACAAAAAGACAACAGAGGAAATATTATGAGCTTGCTGATGCCGAGAAACTGCTCCACGCCCAGCAGCATCCCGAGTGGTCTTGCACAGAAAACTATGTGAGTTTGTGAGGTTGTTTCTATAGGCCAGGGATGTCCAAAGGTATACATTTTGTAGATCAGGATATGCTCAGCTATTTTAATAAAAGTCAACATATTAGCTTGATGTTACTGTTTACAACAGTCGAATTAATATCTGATAACATATAATTAATGATGACAATGAAGGTCCATTGCTGCGCGCAGTAAATCGTTCCTGCGCCGCACTTTGGACAACACTGTTATAAGATGTTTGTCTTTCAGGGTAAAAAAAGGAAGAGGCAAAGGAACAAAGTTAACGCCAATGGTGAAGGTAAGATGTCAGGATTGGAATCTGTAACGTGCAAAACAAATATTCTGCTATTTGATTTTCACTAACTTTTTTGTTGATGTCGCCAGGGGGAGAACTTCTTTTCTCACATTAAATTGTCATTTCTGTTGCATCACCTGCACGTGAAATCTGCAGAGCACACTTTACAGGCTCAGATGCAAGATGCAACATCTGTCCATGCAGCTGTGGATGACAATCCTCACGAGTCAGCCATGGTGCTTTGTGCCCAAACGCAGCTGCGGGTGATGCTGGAGTTGATGGTTTAGTTTAAACCTGAAACTCAATAGCCTCAGTCTAGGATTTGCAATGTTCAATAAATACATTTTGAGGAACATACTTACATTTTTGGCTCAATTATTTTATCTTTTAATTTCAGTTATTGAAGAAACAGTTGGAACAATCAAGTCTGATATCAGTCTGTGTTTAAGTCCAGTGTTTCTCAATTATTTTCTGTCATGCCCCCCCGGGGGACAAATGTTTTGGAATTTCTCAAGTGGTGAAATATGTGCTTCTGTGTGTACATTTCCTTGACTATGCGCTATAATACCTTCATCTTGTAAGAATTGGCTGCTTACAACATGTACCTGACACCTCAATCATACTTAATGCGTTTTAAGGCAGGCGTAGAGTGGGTTGTTGCGGGTACTTTACGGTCATTGGATAAATGCTGGGCTTTGGCCACCACCTTTGTAGGAAGTTGACAATGTTTTGTTGAAGGAAAAGCCATTCCATCTAGTTCCCTCTATGAGCTGCCCTTATTTTGACCTAGTTGCAACTCTGAGCCCTGTCGGAATCACTTTGTTCAATTGTACATTCTGATCCATCTCAAAAATCATATTTTAAATTTGCTCTGATATCCTTTAGGCTTTCTCTTCCTCCAGAGTGGTGACCCAGCCAGCATTATCCTCCAATTTTGTCTTGATATCCTCTAGAATATTGACATCATTGCATAATGCACTATATTCTTCTACGGGGTTTTTAACCTTGAGGGCAGCACATAAAGCAGCATTATCTTCCTATAGTGCATGGATGTCATCTTGTATAACCCTGACATACTTGCATTATGCTCTATTTTCATCCATATGGTTTATAACCTTTTTTAAGAGTAACACGCCAGACAGCATTGTCTTCCAATTATGCCTTGATATCATCCTGCAGAAGTCTTAACATCCTTGCATAATGCTCTATTTTCTTCCATATGGTTTCTAGCTTATGAGCAGAGCGCAAGACAGTATCTTCCAATAATGGCTTTATATTTCCCTGCAGAGCCTTGACATTGTTGCATGTTTTCTTCCATAGGATTTTCACCTCTAAGAGCAGTGCACAACGCAGCATATTCATCTTGAAACTGGTCAATTTCTTGTTTTATTGCCGTGCTTCCCTTGCTCACTGCTCTATTTTCCTCCATAAGGTTTAAGACATCTCCATGGAACCACATTTGATCTTTTCGACGAGGCTGTCATTCTGCTATTGTACATATTGAATCTGTGAATGCAAATACTTCCAAACCTCACGCCAATTCAAGGTAAGTTGAGGGAGTCAGCAACAATTGCACTCTAATGTTCATGAAGTGTGTTCTGATAATCGATACAATAGTTTACATTTCTAATAGCAGCAGAGCTTTTGCCTTGTACACCCTCTCCAGTCAAGGGAGGAAAAAAATTGCCAGAGGTTAAAGGGTAAGGTTACCCAAAACCGAAGTGTGTATTTCAGAATTATACTAAAAGGCCTAGTTCAGGACCACAAAATTAGTCAACAATTTAAAGCTGCTTTGCAGAAATGGAGGTCGATCAAGCCAGGGAACTTGGTGCAGCAATTCCTATAGGTGTTCCATGTTCTGGAGTACTCCTGTATGCATTAAAGCAGCGTTAGGAGCTATACCCTCACAAGCATCAGTTGAACAGCATTTTACTGGAGAAAGGAAAATCAAATGGAGGGTGGAGGTGGAATTAAGAATGGAAGACCGAAGACCATCTTACTTAAAAATGTAGGTTTTAGGTTTTTCCTCTAGAGAAATGGAAGTGTTTTAAAACCTAAGCAACCTAAGCAGGGAAGCCCAGAGGTCCCTCTCCCCGGCCACTTTGTCTAGCTCTTCCCAGCGGATGCCGAGGCGTTCCCATGCCAGCTGAGAGACAATAGTGTCTCCAACGTGTCCTGGGTCTTCCCCGAGGCCTCCTACCGGTTGAACGTGCCCTGAACACCTCCCCAGGAAGGCGTTCGGGAGGCATCCTAACCAGATGCCCGAGCCACCTCATCTGGCTCCTCTAAATGCGGAGGAGCAGCGGTTCTACTCCAAGTCTCTCCCGGATGACAGTGCTTCTCACCCTATCTCTAAGGGAAAGCCCAGCCACCCTGCGGAGAAAACTCATTTCGGCCGCTTGTACCCGCCATCTTGTCCTTTCGGTCACTACCCAAAGCTCATGACCATAGGTGAGGGTAGGAACGTAGATCGACCGGTAAATCGAGAGCTTTTCCTTTTGGCTCAGCTCTCTTTTCACCACGACAGACCGGTGCAGAGTTCGCATCACTGCAGACGCCGCACCAATCCGCCTGTCCATCTCGCGTTCCATCCTTCCCTCACTCGTGAACCCTCGTGACGCCGAGGTACTTAAACTCCTCCACTTGAGGCAGGATCTCATCCCCGACCCGGAGATGGCACTCCACCCTTTTCCCGGGCGAGAACCATGGACTCGGACTTGGAGGTGCTGATTCTCATCCCAGCCGCGTCACACTCAGCTGTGAACCGATCCAGTGAGAGTTGAAGGTCACTGCTCGATGAAGCCAGCAGGACCACGTCATCTGCAAAAATCAGAGACCAAATCCTGCGGCCACCAAACGGAAACCCCTCAACGCCCTGACTGTGCCTAGAAATTCTGTCCATGAAAGTAATTAACAGAATCGGTGACAAAGCCGCATAGACAATGGAGGCACGACACATCATCCACTCGGACTCAATGTACGCTGCCTCCTTCGGAACTTGGTCAAAGGTCTCCCACAGGTGGGAGTTTAAACTCCTTCTGACAGGGGACTCTGCCAGACATTTCCAGGAGACCCTCACAATGCGCTTGGGTCTGCCAGGTCTGACCGGCATCCTCCCCCACCATCGGAACCAGAAGTCCAATAACAAAACACCGCTTGGGTTAAGATCAGGGTTCCTCCCAATCACACCTCTCCAGGTCTTACTGTCGCTGCCAACATGAGCGTTGAAGTCACCCAGTAGAACAAGGGAATCCCCCGAGGGAGCACTCTTTAGTACTTCCTCTAAGGTATCCAAAAAGGGTGGGTATTCTGAACTGTTTGGTGCATAAGCACAAACAACAGTCAGGATCCATCCCCCCACCCGAAGGCGTAGGGAAACTACCCCCTCGCTTACCGGGTTAAACTCCAACGTGCAGGCTTGGAGCCGGGGGGGCAACAAGAATTGCCACCCCTGCCCGTTGCCTCTCATTGCCGGTAACACCAGAGTGGAATGAATCAGAAATCAGAAAAAACTTTATTGCCATTGTAAGTGAACAATTCACGAACTAGAAACTTTCTTTGGCGACTCCTAAGTAAACATAGAGCATTAAATAAACATATTTCTAACTAACACTAACTAAACATAGAACCCTGAGTAAAAAGTTGAAATCACTGATAAGTAAAGGCATGAGGGTGTTTTTTTAGTGCAGGTATTATAAGGTGCCAAATAGTACTGGTTATAAAGTGTTCATGAGTTCAACAGCAGCAGGAAAGAAACTGTTCTTGTGGCGAGAGATTCTGGTCGAAATGGACCGTAACCTTCTGCCTGAGGGGAGTGGCTCAAATAGTCCATGTCCAGGGTGGGAAGAGTCAGCAAGTATCCGGCCTGCTCGCCCCCGAGTTCTGGAGACGTACAGGTCCTGGAGAGATGGAAGGCTGCAGCCGATCACTTTCTCAACTCCAGCCCCTCTCGAGGGGACTGGTTCCAGAGCCCTTGCTGTGCGTTGAGGTGAGTCCGACTGTATCTAGCCGGAATTTCTCCACCTAACGCACCAGCTCGGGCTCCTTCCCCGCCAGAGAGGTGACATTCCACGAACCGACAACTAGCTTCTGTTACCGAGGATCGGACCGCCAAGGCCTCCCCCTCCGGCCACCACCCAGCTCACTTAGTACCCGACCCATTTGGCCCCTCCTACGAGTGGTGAGCTCATGGGAGGGGGGACCCACGTTACCTTTTCGGGCTGTGCCCGACGGGGCCCCATGGGTGCAGGGCCGGCCACCAGATGCTCGCCATCGTGCCCCACCTCCGGGCCTGGGTCCAGAGGGGGAGGGAAAACGAAATTGGCCGCCAAATGGCGGCCAATTTCGTCCGGTCGTTTCTTCCGCTTATCCGAGGTCGAGTCGCGGGGGCAGCTACCTAAGCAGGGAAGCCCAAACTTCCCTCTCCCCGGCCAATTTGTCCAGCTCTTTCCAGCGGATGCCGAGGCGTTCCCAGGCCAGCTGAGAGACAATAGTGTCTCCAACGTGTCCTGGGTCTTCCCCGAGGCCTCCTACCAGTTGGACGTGCCCTGAACACCTCTCCAGGAAGGCGTTCGGGGGGCATCCTAACCAGATGCCCGAGCCACCTCATGTGGCTCCTCTCAATGCAGAGATATTCCCATTTTAAAATGGAAAATGTTACGTATGTTGTTTTAGAAAAAAAAAACTCTTTACATGATCTGTTGCTATTTTAGGAAAGCTATTTTTACACAAAGTAGATTCCTAAAATGCACTCCAAACTTTTATTTAATATATATTTCTTTTTTTTCTCTTTGAAACACATCGAAAGAAAAGACTTGTGTAAAACTCATGAAGATGGTGGATGACCTTCAACTCAAGGAAAACCCCTAGCATTACCTGAAAATGTATTCGTTGTTGTTTTATTCCTTCTTTTATATATAATCATCTTCTTTTGATTTCCCTGTCTTTTATTTTGCTTTCTGCACCTCTAGAACATGTTGTATCGTGGTATGTTTTAGTGTGAAATGTTGACTTACAATACATTTTTTTAAAAACCAACAAAAAACTAATGGAGAAGGACAGATTTGTTAGTCGCAGTATTTTATGGAAAGGCGTAAAGTCTTTTTTTTTCAGTTCTTGATATGTTTCGAGGTTGCTCCTATGTTTCATATGTGTTTAAATTAGAATATCAAGTAAACGTTGTTTTATTTTGTCAATTTAACATGAAAGGTCCATCCATCCATTTTCTATGCCGATTATCCTCATTAGGGTCGTGGGTATGCTGGAGCCTATCCCAGCTGATAAAACCAACAAATTTTATTGAGCCGTTACACGCAAATTGACATATGTCAAGCAGTTCCTTGTTGTAACAATAAAAACCACAAACCGACAAACGCAGAAAATTAGAATTTTTAAAGATGCAAAATCCAAGAGAAAAAAAATTTAAACATATTGATTTGCATATTATTTGGTTATATAAAATGTCTAATTCACCTTTTAAGTTGAATTGCAGAAATACAACCTTTTCAGGAATTTCTGTGTAGTACTGTATTTGATTGCACTGTTTTGTGCAACCACTTTGTTTAAATAAAGTTTTTGTTAAAAAAAAGATTTGTCGGTCGCATTTGGAGAAGCCTTCGCGCGCAGAGATGACGTCACATCCCACCAACGCGGATTGGTAGGCTGCGGTTTCCGGATTTAAGCACAGCCAATGACTTGTCATCGTCAATATTTAAAACTCGAGCGGAAACAATTCTCTCGTCACGTAAAATGTGAGTCTACTTTTACAGGTAGGTTCTTGCTTTCGTTTACCGACATGACCGAGCTAACGTTTGGAAGGCGTCGCGTGGCTAAACCAAACGTAGTCTGTCCTGGGTGGTGGTAAATGCATGCTAGCTGTCTACCAATGTGAGCTAACATTGCGTGTCCCTAAAGCTGTGCTTCTCCCCCGCAGGCTGCAAGCACTGACGGTAAACATAAGTACCATTAGGCCAACCGAAGTCCTATCCGGACGGGGAAAGTCCAGCATGGCCAATTTGCCATCATCTCTTTTGGGGAATCAAGACGTGGACACAAACTGGGGAAAACATTCCCCCTCATCAGGCATGCAATATTTGGATTCTGAATACTTCCCGGATATCACCTTGCTTGATGTCACACCGGATTTCGAAAAGCTGCCAGGAACGCCTCGGTTTGCAAGGGAGTCAGCCAGAAAGCTTGGGACGCCAAGGATGACCAAGGCAACCAGACCGCCTCCCCGCTTGGATAGCAACGAGTCGGTGTTTTGGTTGTATAACGAGTGCTTACCAGATACTACTGACGTCTCATTTGACTGGGAAATGCAGCAGAGCGTGAACTCACCTGCTGACAACATTTCGCTCAATTCTACCTTTGAGTCAAATATGGAACATGATGAAGCCACCGAGAAGATCACTACAACATCCGTAGCTCCAAGTCCTACCAGGGAGAGTGTACTTGCAGATCAGGATAGCCTGCCTTCTGGGAAAATGGCTAAAACCTGCGTGACAAGTGGTAACGATAACATAATCACCCCAGAAACTACCTTAACCGGCGGCCACCACAATACTCTTAATGGGAAACCTCCGTCCCATAGCACAATGACCATGTTAGAGAGCCGCTGCTGTGATGCTAAACCTGCCCAGTCCAGTAGGATAACAAATAATAATTCCAGTGATGGTCACCAGAACACCTTCGATACCAACCCGCCTTTTCAGACCAATGTCACAATAACAAGGACGGACATTGGCTCCAGTGACAGTCACCATAACACCTTTGATGTTAATCCTCCCTCTCAGACCAACGCCACAATAATCATGTCTGAAAGCAGTTCTGGTGATGGTCACCACTGCACCTTTGATATTGACCCTCCCTGGTCCAGTTGCACAATAACCAACAGCTGTAGTGACGGTCATCACAACATCTTGAATGCTAGCCCTCCATCTCAGTCTAATAGCACGGTAAACATGCTAGAAAGCCACCCAGATGAATGTCACCAAAACACCTGTGATGTAAACCCTCCTTATTGTGGTTGCACATTAAACAACCGTTGTAGTGGTGGACACCACAGCACCTTTGATGCCGACCCTCCTCAGTCCTGTGCCACAATAAGCAACAATTCTGGGGACGGGCACCATAGCAACGTAGATGCTAACCCTCCATCCCAGACCAGCAGCACAATAATGTCAGAAAGCAGTTCCACTGATGTTCACCACAGAACCTTTGATGCCAACCCTCCTCAGTCTTGTGCCACAATAAGCAACGGTTCCGGGGACGGGCACCACATCAACGTAGATGCTGACCTTCCATCTCAGACCAGCGTCACAATAATGTCAGAAAGCAGTTCCACTGATGTTCACCACAGCACCTTTGATGCCAACCCTCCTCAGTCCTGTGCCACAATAAGCAACAATTCTGGGGACGGGCACCATAGCAACGTAGATGCTAACCTTCCATCTCAGACCCATGGCACAATGAAAACTTTGCAAAGTAATACATGTGACAGTGGCCATAACACTTTTTATGCTAACCCTCCTCTGTCAAATAGCACACCACCTGTGCTGGAAAGTGGCTCCAGTAAGAACCATCTCAACGCTTTTGATGCCAAACCTCCTCCTCAGTCCAATGGCACAATAACGTTGTCAGAGAAGAACTCCAGTGATCAACACAACACATTAGATGTTAACCCTCAATGTCTCGGTGACACAATACCTGTGTCGGAAAGTATCACCTGCAAATCTCACAACACTTTCGGCGACAAACCTCCCCCTTCATCCACTGCTACAATAACAGCGTCAGACAAAAACTCCAGTGGCGATCACCCCAATGACAAGATGTTAGGACCGCTTCAGGGCACATTTGAGGCCAATCCGGGCAAGGAGTTTGCGCCCCCAACCAGTCAATGTGAGATCAAGGAACCTTCTGAATCTGTGCCCGCAGACCAAAGCATCGATACAATCCTCAACGACAAAGCTAAAAGCTTAAATTTGGAGGACAGCCTCGATTTAAGACGCGAGCCGTTGATTACTTCAACGCCGATGACTAGTTGTAAAGTTTTCACCTTCGGCGAGCAGGACAGGGGCAAATCGCTGGTGGCTCCGAAAAGTCAATTCGCAGATTCTGCCTGTAAGCCGGCGGTTCAGGCGACAACGTCCGATGTGCCATCAAACAACATCGGTGATCGGAAGACGTCCGCTAAGTCCCTGCTGCCTACCTCCAGAGCTGCAATGCAGCTGCTCAAATTCAAGCCGGCGTCGTTGCTTCCAGGACAAGGCGGGATGATCGGATCGGGGCTCCCTATGATGAGACGAAGAGCTCCGGCTGAAACTCTGAGCGCACGCACACTTCAGGAGGTAAGCTGGCATAAGACCGTTAATGCTGCAGCACAAATATCACGTCATTATTAATAGTATAGTATTTACCTGAGTAGAAGACGACCCTAAGTATATGATAACTGCTCTTTTTCCATTTGTGGCGACTACATCACAGACATAATTACAGATTTGGGTTTAAAAATCATGAATTTCATGTGTTTTAGCCTCTTGACAGTTGCTTGTTGGCCGTGTTTCACTGAGCAGCATTATTGCGTGTGTGTGTGTGTGTGTGTGAGTGTGAGAGAGATGGGGGGGGGAGCTCCAACTCACTTGGGTAGAACCTGTTTGACAACGGCTGCCAATTTACCTGTGTAAATCTTTTATTTAGACGGGAGAACATTGAGGGAAAAAAATCGGTCTTGTATTTGGGTCGATACAGCAATTCATTTTGAATCAAATTCCAAGAATAGCTTCTATTTTGTGCTTTCTAGAGTTCCGCCATGTCCAGCTCATATAAGCTGAGAGCATCAACAACGGGTAAGTTTTGCTGTGATGTGTAAGACAGTTTTGCTATATGACTTGTGCATTTACTCTCTGTATCAGCTTCCAAGCCGCCAAAGTCTAGACCGGAGAGGCCACAGTTGAGTGCCAGACCATCAAGCTTGCCCAAAGTGGCGCAATTCACCAGACCGCTCCCCACAAGAAGCAACACACCGGCTTCCTCGAGTGCCGGTAATTACACTATTTCTTGCAGAGAGACATTACTGTCATTTCAAAGGAAACGCTTTAAAAATATATTTCCTTTTGATTATTTCAGCTTCACATTCCGCGGTGAGCATCCCCCAAACAAGGAAGCACAACTTGGCCAGAGATGAGACAATTGTGAAGAAGGCAAAGACGGGTACGAATGCGTTTCCCCTACGGTGACCAAAACAGTGCCGTCATGACAGTGTGGCTGCTGCTCCTTGGGCTCTTTCAGATGTTCCCTTGTCGTCCAATCATGCTGTAGCGTCAACATCTTCTGAGGATGCAACAAGCTCAGCCAGAACCTTGAGGCAGTCCACCAACTGTCAGCGAGCTGTGGCGGCTAAAGGTCAGAAAGACGGCGGGCTGGAATTCACTCGAGGAAAGATAACTTTAATCTTGTCTACTTGCAGAAAGCCGAGATAGCCACCTGATTCATGCATTTTCATTGCATTCTTTTGCATACTGCAGGTTGTGCCAAATGCATCGTGTTGGAGCGACAGAATAAATTATTGAAAGAAGGTGGGCGCTTAAAATATACATAAATACAGTTTTAAAAAGTGTGATTGAGGGATGTAAAATTGTCCTTGTAGGCAGGGCTGGAGTTGGCCTACAACACATGTTTTCATATACCTGAAACTGTGCAGTATTACACTTTAAAACGATCAGTTAGAAAATCTTGTCATTCAATTAAGAGCTGTTTATGTTTTGTGTCTTCCAGAACTGCAAAAGTACAAGAGAGAAGACAAAATGTCAAACACCCCTGTTCCACCATAACTATTAGGAGTTGTGCCACAGTTCACATTCATAAGATTTCATCTGTGTGATGTAATTTGTGTGCGTCACACGGAGTTTGTACGTTACGTTGCTTCTCCCCAAAGGGCTGTGCAGCGAATGACCACAGATGGCCTTTCACAAGTTGGCTTTTGTCTAAAGAAGAGCAACTGTATAATTAACAAAGCTTTATAGATTTTATTGTTATAATGTCTACATATATTAAAGACAACAAAAGCAAACTCATGTACAACGCAGGGTTTGTCCTGGTACTGTATGGCTGGGAGCGCGTTACTTTCCACCGGTAGGGGGCGCTACTCTGCGCTCCAGTGCCCGATCAACGCAGCAGCAGCAGTAGAAGAAGAAGAACTTCTTCCTTTCCCGGCTCAAGTGACCGGCGCTGTCGTCCCACGTTATTTCTGTGCTAACAGGAGAGTAAAACTGGATTTTATCGCCATTCAAACGCGACGGACTTATCACGGAACACATTGTACAAGGACGTAGGTGAGTTTGGTTTTGAAGGACATTCCTGTTTGCTGTTAATTCCTACCGTGGTGCGTTTTCCCGGGAGGCCCCTTCCTAGCATATTGCTAGCAGACGCTTAGCGCGATGGCAGAACCACGTTAGTTAGCGTAGTCCGGTCAAACCACGAGCTACGGTCACGTGCTGCGACGCTTGCTAATCTACGTATGTCGGGGTTTTAGCTATTGTGGCAGTCGAGCAACAACCTGGTCAACGTCACGTGGGGTCCAAAACGGTAACTACGCAATTGTGGACGTTGAGGGTATTGCATGTGAATATTTAGCAAGCGTTTTTGTCATCTGTTAAACGTTATTATGAATGTCTATATAACCATAGAGCAAGGGTAGGGAAGCTACGGCTCGGGAGACAGATGAGGTTCTTTTGATGAGCACATATGGCTCTCCGAAGTTTCTAAACACCTTAACATTTATTTTCATTTACTTTTTACTTAAAATACGTGGAACATGTCTTGCGTTACAACAGGGGGACTTATTTGCCTGCAGCACAAACTGAAAATACTAGTTTTAACAATTAAGTATAAGTAATGAGCAGTCATTTTATGAAAAATAAAGTCAAAATATTAGGAGAAAAAAAGTTGACAATTTGGGAAAATTAGGTTGTGGAAGAGGTTACAATTAGGTGAATAAAGTCTTAATTGTGAGAAATTGGGGGGGAAAGCAGACAAAAACAGCAGAAGTTGAATACAAATGCTGTGATTGAAGTAGTCAAAATATTAAGAGAAAAAAGTTACACTTTTACCAGAATAATCTTGTAACATTATGAAAAAAAACAGTGTCATTTTAGTAACAGAGTTTATTTTTATTTTCTAAATGCCACAATACTAAGAAACAAAGCAAAAAATTAATAAAAATAATTTTTGGAATATTAGTTTGGGGGAAAATAATTTGGTAATAAAGTTAAAATATTGTGGCAATAAGTCACAATTTTACAATTAAAAATATAATTGTCATTTTTGTAAGTAAAACATGACAGGAATCACAGTGTTACAAATTCAGAATATAAAACCTCAGCACTTTAATCCATCCAATTCAGAAACTTATCTCCTATAATTGTTGGCACACGTTTAGTTGCATTGACTTAAAAAAAAAAAAAAGGATATGGCTCTCACGAAAATACATGAGAAAATATGTGTCGTTTATGGCTCTCTCGGCCCAGTAGGTTCCCGCCCCCTGCTGTAGATGAACAATCAAGTTTATTCTGTAGTGTAAACATACAAGCATTGTGTTTTTGACCCAACATTATTTGCATTGTTTTTGCAGATTGAGCGCTTTCTTCAGCCATGTCCCGTTTCTTCGCCACCGGGTCTGACAGCGAGTCAGAGGAGTCCTCATCCGCAGATGAGATTACCCCAAAAGCACCCGGGACCACTTTCAAGCAGTCAGTTTAATCGTTGCTTTTCATCCAAGTGTTACTTTTTATGTCATGTGATCCAATATATTGCGGCGCTTGTCCACACAGGTCGCTGCTGCTCAGTGATGACGAGGAAGACACCAAGAGAGTCGTGCGAAGCGCCAAAGACAAAAGGTTG
Source organism: Oostethus manadensis (assembly GCA_024372805.1). Lineage (NCBI taxonomy): Eukaryota > Metazoa > Chordata > Actinopteri > Syngnathiformes > Syngnathidae > Oostethus > Oostethus manadensis. Next base: position 3,053,035 of record QODF01000050.1, on the reverse strand, counting down.
TCAGGGATCCTCTCAGCAACGTATCTACAATTGTACACACTCGTTTTAACGTGTTCCCAAATCGTAGGTTTGAGGAGTTGACCAATCTCATCAAGACTATTCGCAACGCTATGAAGATTCGCGACATGGCCAAGTGTCTGGAGGAGTTTGAGCAGTTGTGTCGAGCGTTCCTCAAAAGCAAGAACATAGTGGACAAGGAGGGGGTTCCGTCATTTTACGTTCGTCTTTTGGCAGACCTGGAGGATTACCTGAATCAGGTAGGATGTCGCTTTTTGTTGTCAGTTATATCTCCACGGTTGAACGTTATTGTTTCTTATAGGTTAATGAATGAGTGCGTGCGTGTGTAAAAGGCCTCGGATGTGTGTGGTCCTTCTATGTTAATGTGCAAAATCTGGATTTGTCTGGGTCATTAATCAGTATGAGCAATTGTTTCAGCTTTGGGAGGACAAAGAAGGCAAGAAGAAGATGAACAAGAACAACGCCAAAGCCCTCAGTACCCTCCGACAGAAGATTCGCAAGTACAACAGGGATTACGAGACCGAAATAGCTGCTTACAAGGAGGTAAGGAGTTGTGTAAATTACATTTGCTGTTGCTAGTTAGACGCTTTATTGTCATTGTATATGAACATTAGAACAAAATTGTTGTATCATTCCCTCTTTGTGCATACATTCTTAAGAAATAACACTCAAAAATACTAAATAGTGCAGTTCTTCAGTCCTGGGGTGTTTGTGTGTGTTCATGGCTGTTGAGGACACCCAGTGCAGTGCAGGGTTTCCGCTGCATGTAATTATTGTGGCGGTGCGTCACTACAAACCACATGTTTTTAAGGTGAGGTGGCATTTGAGGCTGTCTCCTCAAATTCTATGCAGGCATCTGGACAGCCATCTCAGTTCCCAGATCTGTATGTTATTGAAAATCTGTGGTGTGATAGAAATCGGGCTACCCATGCTCGGAAACGATCAAACCTGACTGTTTTGTAAAGAAGAATCCAGACCTTCATTGGAAGTGTTTAGAGGCTGTTATTCCTGCAAAAAGAGAATGTCCTAAATATTGATTTAGTTAAAATAACAAAGTTAACAAAAGTCAGGAAAAATGCTTTTTGTCATTAAAAAAAATTGCAGGCGCAGCAACGCTAGTCCTGCCCACCACAGCTTCAAAAAGCTTCTGTTTTTGTTGTTTGTCAGGATGTCACTAGAGGAGATAGCACTGATCAAAATGTCTTAATTCCTTCTTTCTCTTAGAATCCACAAGAATCTGCAGATGAAGAAGAGGAGAAGGGACAAGATGATTCAGGTTACCAAATGTTTCCTCCTTTTCAGAAATTATAACGAATCTCTTGTGAGTGAGACACTGAGGAAAAAAAGCTCGGTCTCACTTGGGCAGTCCTTTTGAACAATTTGGTTGTATGTATAAATGCCCAAATAATGTCCCAATTAATTCTTTGGCAAGAAATATTCCCGTCCTGCTTTTGGATCAATATTAAAGTCACGTCAACTTAAAATTTTGAAGTTTCACCATTTGGCTTTGGAATCACGTTGGTATGATGTAGAGCCCTGAAATGTTGCTTTCCATGTTGCATAAGGAAGTGAAATTCCATCCATCCATTTTCTTCCGCTTATCCGAGGTCGGGTCGCAAGGGCAGCAACCTAAGCAGGGAAGCCCAGACGTCCCTTTCCTCGGCCACTTCGTCCAGCTCTTCCCGGCGGATGCAGAGGGGTTCCCAGACCAGCTGATAGATATAGTCTCTTAAGCACGTCCTCCTACCGGTTGGACGTGCCCTGAACACCTCCTCAGGGAGGTGTCCGGGGAGGCATTTTAACAAGATGCCCGAGCCACCTCATCTGGCTCCCCTCAACGTAGAGGAACAGCGGTTCTACTCCGAGTCTCTCCCGGATGACAGTGCTTCTCACCCTATCTCTAAGGGAGAGCCCAGCCACCCTGCAGAGAAAACTCATTTCGGCCGCTTGTACCCGCGATCTTGTCCTTTCGGTCACTACCCAAAGCTCATGCCCATAGGTGAGGGTAGGAACGTAGATCGACCGGTAAATTGAGAGCTTTGCCTTTCGGCTCAGCTCTCTCTTCACCACGACAGACCGGTGCAGAGTCCACATCCCTGCAGATGCTGCATCAATCCGCCTGTCTATCTCGCGCTCCATTCTTCACTCACTAGTGAACAAGACCCCGAGGTACTTAAACTCCTCCACTTGAGGCAGGACCTCATCCCCGACCCGGAGATGGCACTCCACCCTTTTCCAGGGCGAGAACCATGGACTCGGACTTGGAGGTGCTGATTCTCATTCCAGCCGCTTCACACTCAGCTGCAAACCAATCCAGTGAGAGTTGAAGGTCACTGCTGATGAAGCCAGCAGGACCACGTCATCTCCAAAAAGCAGAAACCGAATCCTGTGGCCACCAAACTGAAACCCCTCAACGCCCTGGCTGCGCCTAGAAATTCTGTCCATGAAAGTAGTGAACTGAATCGGTGACAAAGGGCAGCCCTGCCGGAGTCCAACCCTCACTGGAAACGGATCTGACTTATTGCCGGCAATGCGAACAAAACTCTGGCACCGGTCATACAGGGAACGAACCGCCCGGATTAGGTGGTCCGATACCCCATATTCCCGGAGCACTCCCCACAGTATTCCCCGAGGAACACGGTCGAATGCTTTCTCCAAGTCCACAAAACACATGTATACTGGTTGGGCAAAAACCCATGCACTCCCAAGAACCCTGCTGAGAGTATAGAGCTGGTCCACAGTTCCACGATCAGGACGAAAACCCCGCTGCTCTTCCTGTATCCGAGATTCAACTATCCGGCGGATCCTCCTCCCCAGAACCCCTGAATAGACTTTACCGGGAAGACTGAGGAGTGTGTAACTTCACTTAATTCACTCCTGATTTTTCTACTATCAGGTTCGTCCTCTGACAGCGATGACGACGATGATGATGAGGGCGTGTCTGCCAAATCATTTTTGAAGAAAAAGCCAGAGGCTGCGCCTGACACCAGCAAGTTCCTCAAGACCGCCAAAGGATCCGGGGTATGAAAACCGCCTTTTTATAATTTAAAATGGAATACTGGTTCATGAATTAGTAATTGTTTCAAGTGTGTCAAAAGTTGTTCTATTCTGTTTATTTCCAATAGGGTGCCCTGTTAGCTAACGTGCCTGATTTCTGTGCCTTTGGGTGCGTACCGAAGCTCAGTACCGTAATGGCACCAATGCAGACGTAAATGGTAGTAACCAGACACGATCCTAAGTACAGTTGGCCCCCATTTATTGCAGTTAATTGGTTCCAGACCCGACCACAATAAGTAAATTCAATATTTATAAAAAGAAGGTGTTCATACTTAGAGCAGAGAATCTGTTATGACTTTCTAAAATACGTTATTCTTTGTTTACATCACACAGCGCAGGCTATGATGTCACTGCAGGGCCATAAGAGATGACCGACGCTAGCTAACTAGTTAGCATCTCCAATTTACTAATTCTTAAATATAAACGGAGTGGGGAAGAAGGACAAAGTAGCCAAGAACTTAACACTTCCACTCGGAATGAGAGGAGAACCTTTATCAGGCGTAGCACGTCGGCTTGGCTCTGCTGTAGCCTGTCTCCATGCAGTGTGAAAGACAATGTAATCTTATGTCATGTCTTGCAACATTACTGATGCCTGATGCAGAATACTACATATAACTTGTCTTTTAGATATTTTTTGACCAATAGGCCATAGTCAACCACTTAAAAAACAAACTTTTTTTATTGTTGAAATACCGTGATGTTCGAACCACAATATAGCGAGGGACAACTGTAGATATCAGTGCTATAGTACCGTAATAGGGAAAGAGTCTGACTTGAACACATCAACTTCAGTGCAATTTCCACACCACATACTGTATGTATTTCCAACTCACAAACACGTCTCTAGTCTGTTCAGCCAGGGAACGGAACTTCCTCATTTACGCTACTGTAAGATGCATTCAGGGGCGTGTGTATGTGTGGTCTTAATGAACAGAAAGGAAAAAAGGTGGATATTCTTGTCACTCACTTTGTAACTCTTAATGCGAAAGTACAACTTGCTGCATTTAATAAGCTCGGAAATTCCAGAAAATACATTCCAAAAATGTGAATTTAACTTAACGGCAAAGTTGCACAATTGTGGAATGCAACATTGCTGAATTTGCCAAGCCATTTCCGCAAATACTGTATGGTACCTCATTAGTTAATACTTTACACCGGGATATGGCGGACATCTGAAACTTTAATCTCGGCAACATTTGTGGGTGTGGTTTTATGCAAAGTGTAGGAGTTTATAGACTTTCAACTACCGTGTGCGTGTGGCAGCGAGTCAGTCCACAAGCAGCACATACTTCTGTCGATCCTTGGCTTAACCAAGTTTAGCGTGGCAGCGGGTGACTTGGTGGATTGTCAAAACACTGCCAACAGCAAGGTGGGTAGCGGAATGTACAAAAAAGGCGGTAATAGTGGCATAGCTCGGTAGTATTTGCGGAAGACAAAAATTCACTCCACAGAAGGTATGACCTGTGAATACAATGACCAGGATGAATGAGAATATCCATAGGCATAATAGATACATAGTGAAATACTTTATATCTATACATGTAATAAGAGCGATGTATAATAGCGATGGCGTAATAGTGGTGGTCAAGGACTTGCTGTAAGTGACAATGATTTTGATATCTGTGTTTGGAAACAGGGATCTGACAAATTTTGATGGCAACATTTACTCCCATCACAAACTGTTTTTTTTTAATGTACAGTATTATGTCTAACCGTTTTCACACCACACCTTTTGAAATCGTGACCTCAAAACTGGAGAAAAAAAACTCTGGCGCCTAAAGGGTTAAGTTACGTGGTGTCTTTGGCTCTGTCTACACAGTAGGCTCACTGGCTTCAGCAAGACAAAAGCAACAATGTACGGCGCCATTGTTGTTTCCGTGTTTACAGTGTGTTTATGCGTTTACGCCTCGGATCGTCTTCGTGTGGATGGGGCTTTTGATCCGAGTCCCTCTTGACTCATTGTAGCAAGGTCAAATTGTGATTCGAATGTTGTGCTGCTAGAAAGAAACTAGTGTTAGGTTATTAGCTTTTCAGTCATGTGGGCTGTATTTTAGATTGATTTAGTTTTCAGTTCATTTGGGGCTGTTAATATATGCAAATATTTAATTCTGTCCTGTCTTAGTTTTTTTCCAATAAAATACATGAACAATGTGCTAATTTCAGACAGTTGCAAGTGGTGATTATTCATGATTAATTCATTTGAAAACTGGGATTAATCCATTTTTTAATAATTTGACTACCCTAGTTAATATGTAAACAATCCCCAATTTATGTGCCCTATGACAGGATGAGTCTTCCTCTGGCGACGATGATGATGACGATGAAGACTGGGGCTCTGACACCGTGGACACTGGGAGTGAGAGCTCAGATGATGGAGAGGGGAAAAGCGCATCCCTCGCCATGGTTTTCCTCAAGAAGTTAGTATCCGACATAAACATTGCCGTAGAATGAAACCTGTTTAAGTCGGTCCCGTTTATGTCGAATGAATAAATAGATATTTTATGTCAATAGTATTTCAAATGGGGGGCGTGACAGAAAATAACCACTGGTTTAAATTAATGTAAACTTACTCTGGCACCAAGAACTTCCCCTGCCGCTGATTTTTTTTAAAATATCATACGTATCACACATTATTTTTTAGAAATCTCAAATACCTCCGGGAAATCAGACACTGCAAGTATTAACTGGTGTTTACCAGCGAGAGCGTACTGATTAGCATCCTGTCCGCAAATTTTGCATGTCGCTTAGCTGGAGCTGGTACCTCTAATATGGAAGTGGTGCAAGAGAACATAATATGACAAGTTTTGTATTGTATGTTGGAGGCTAAAAGTGGGCCTTCCGTCTTCTCTCGTCTCTCTGTGTGTTCAGGACACAGGCACCTGAGAAGAGCGGCGAAAAAGTTGGGAAAAAGAAGAAGCTCAAAAAGAAAGAGAAACTGGAGGAGGAGGCTGAGGAAGAGGGGGGTGAAGAGGTGGAGGGAGGCTGGGAGAAGGTGAAGGGAGGCGTCCCTCTCGTCAAGGTAAAGACAATCTTTCAGCGAGCATCTTTGGAGGTAACACCCGTAGTTATGCACATTTGTTGTCATCGGTACATTGCATTTTCACAATCAGGAGAAGCCCAAGATGTTTGCAAAGGGCACAGAGATCAACACGGCTGTGGTGGTGAAGAAGCTCAATGAGATCCTGCAAGCCAGAGGCAAAAAGAGCACAGACAGGTAACCACTCTCATCTAGCTTACCCTCTGCTAAGGCTCTGTCTCGATTGTTTGCTCACTCATTTCATTTCCTATCCCATTGCCAGAACTGGCCAGATTGATCTTCTCAATGCCCTGGCAGCCATTGCTACAGAGAATAACCTTGGTGCGGGTGTTGCGGTCAAAATTAAGTACAACATCATTGCTTCTCTGTACGACTACAACCCCAACATGGCAACCTTTATGAAGGTAGGACAAGTCTCTCATGTGTGCATATGTGTATATTTGACACTTTATATCATCCACTAAAAATGTCTGAGTGTGTAAATGTCTCTTTCTTCGCCCGTCCCCAACAGCCGGAAATGTGGAAGAAGTGTCTTGACTGCATAGACAACCTGCTGGACATGCTGTTTGACAACAGCAACATCTTCATCGGGGAGAACATTGCAGAGGACAGTGAGAACCTGGCCATCTCAGACCAGGTACCCCAACATCTCATGAGCTTCATTAAGTTTGACCCAATCTAACATTTGTACTTTTGATTCATTGCTACATGTAGTGTGAATATCATGTATCAAATGCAAGAAAAATGGTGGTCTACTGTAATGTAATTTGTTGTTGTGCGTTGGACAGCCTTTCAGGGTTCGTGGTTGCATCTTAACTCTGGTGGAGAGGATGGATGAAGAGTTTACTAAGATCATGCAGAACACAGATCCTCATTCACAAGGTTAGGTTTTGTTTGTGATTGTGAACTATGGCGTGTAGACAGGAAGGAGGGAAAATCCTTCACAAAGCTACCTTTTCCTTCTTCTAGAATATGTGGACAACCTGAAAGACGAAGGGCATGTCTGTGGCATTGTGGACCGCCTCCTCACCTACTTGGAGACCAAAGGAAGCACAGAGGATATTTGTCGTGTCTACCTGCGCAGAATCATGCACACATACTACAAGTTTGACTACAAGGCTCACCGGCGCAGCCTGGGCATTCAGGGAGAAACAAAGGTGACAAAAGCTAAATCTGTTCCCAGAAGACATTCTGTTCACAGGAATGCGTGGCATCGTTCACACACAGAACCCACTAAATAGCCTCATTTGAGCTATTCATTTATTCATTTCTGCCTTCTACACACAACCCAGCAAAACCTGGATATTGCTGCAACCCTATCCACTTTCACACGTCATCCAGCAGCAATAGTATGTGATACAAAATGTATCCCGTGATTCTTTCATACAGGTGACGTCCCACCTGTTTCAGCTTTGATAAGACATCCAAAGCCAGAAAATGAACAGGCGATTGCCATTTACTGTATACTGAAAGTACTTTTTTTTTTTTTTTTTTAGACAGTATAAAAAGCCGTTTTTAATTCATTGTAACTGTATGGTGTTGGAAAAAATACCTTGTAATTCACTTTAATGATCTGACCACCTGTTGTCACGTAGTCCCAGCAGGACCAGGAGGAAAGCGAGGGCGAGGACAGCGCTGTCATCATGGACCGCCTCTGCAAGTTCATCTACGCCAAGGATCGCACCGACCGCATCCGCACATGTGCCATCCTCTGTCACATCTACCACCACGCGCTGCATTCGCGCTGGTACCAGGCACGTGACCTAATGCTGATGAGCCACCTGCAAGACAACATCCAGCATGCCGACCCGCCTGTGCAGGTGCGTACACACACTAAGTCCCACAGCGACGCTTAGAGGAAACCTCCAATGAGATTAATAAGGTATTCATCCATCTATTGTTCTCTTAGATCCTCTACAACAGAACCATGGTCCAACTGGGCATCTGTGCATTTCGTCAAGGGATGATCAAAGACGCCCACAATGCCTTGCTGGACATCCAGTCGTCAGGCCGTGCCAAGGAACTCTTGGGTCAGGGTTTGCTCATGAGGAACATGCAGGAGAGGAATGCAGAGCAGGAGAAGATTGAGAAGAGAAGACAAGTCAGTCTTCATAAATATCTGTTACACACAACGTGTGATGTTGACATGTCTCATCACTCGTTGCCATAGGTGCCCTTCCACATGCACATCAACCTGGAGCTGCTGGAATGCGTGTACCTAGTGTCAGCCATGCTGCTGGAAATCCCCTACATGGCTGCCCACGAGTTTGACGCCCGCCGCCGCATGATCAGCAAACAGTTCCACCATCAGCTCCGAGTGGGAGAGAGGCAGCCACTGCTCGGTAAGACTGCTTGTCCTACTTATGCCATTGTAATTATACTGCCTTTTCCTTACAGGAGTATTGAAATTCCCTTGATGTACTGTTTTAAATAAGTCACATGCATCACATTAGTGTTTTGGAGTTGCCTTGCTGCTGAACAGTTTTTTTAGAGGAGCAGTTCTCAATTTTTTGTCACGCCCCCAATGGGGGACAGACATGTTTTCTGGCCACCGATTTAAAATACATTTGAGAAACTGATATTATCTATTTATTTATCTGTACGGCGCAGACTGAACTTGAAGCAGAAACCAGCGAAATGCAACAAAATGGAGAGCAGTGAAGTGACTGCGTGCTGTCAAATTCATACATGTTGGCAAGGCTACACTCCCTCCCTTTCATGCACTCCCTGACAGGCCACCTAGGTGGACCTGCAGGCTAACTAGTGGACCTGCAGGCTAACTAGTGGACCTGCAGGCTAACTAGTGGACCTGCAGGCTAACTAGTGGACCTGCAGGCTAACTAGTGGACCTGCAGGCTAACTAGTGGACCTGCAGGCTAACTAGTGGACCAGACTGACACCTAGGACTAGAGCTGTCAAAAATAGTCTCAACAGCATTGCAATGCCAACACCATTTGTAACACCATAAACTCCTCTAGTCCGTTGTACCTCGGAATGGGACTTCCTCATTGTCACCACCGCAAGCTGCATTCAGGGACACCCCGAACATCACAATAACCTCTTAATGTGTGGTCTAAACACAAAAACAAAAATAATAAGTGGATATTTTTCTCTTACTGTGTAACTCTCAAAGCGGGAGGTCAGTTTGCAGCATTGAAGTATGCTCGGAAATCCCAGAATCAAAACGCAAAGATACGTGGTGTCTTTGAACGCAATCCCTCATTGCTCACAATAGCAAGTTTAAAAAGTTTCAAATATTCTACTATCAATGAAACTAGAGTTAGGTCAATAGATTTTCAGTCATGTGTGCTTGATTTAATTGTCAGTTCATTTGGGACTGTTAATACATACAAATATATTTATACACACACACACAATCCTGTCCTCTCATTTATATTTCTTCCAATAAAGTACAAAACAAATGTGCGTATTTTAGACATAGTTGCAAATGGTGATTAGTCATTGTCCAACATAACAGAGGCCATATATTATATACAATATAATGTTAAGGAGTGGGAGAGGAGAACCAAATGTGCGAATCACTACATAACTGTGAGCAACAGTGCAACATCACGCTCAGTTATAGACAAGCCAACCCGAATCAAAATGTTGAAACTGTCACATTTGCTGCACACCGTGAAATGTAACAAGTTTTTATACACGTGGTCATCAGTTTTCTGCTCGTCTACCATCCAGGACCCCCAGAGAGCATGCGGGAACATGTGGTGGCAGCTAGCAAGGCCATGAAGATGGGAGACTGGCGCACCTGCCACTCTTTTATCATAAACGAGAAGATGAACAGTAAGGTGTGGGACCTGTTTCCCGAGACACAGCGAGTGCGAGAGATGCTTGTCAGGTTGGTACTTGACATGTTCTGCTGTGGAGTCATTGATTTCCTTAGTGTTTTAAAATGCGTTTGTTCTGTAGGAAGATCCAGGAGGAGTCGCTGAGGACATACCTGTTCACGTACAGCAGCGTGTACGACTCCATCAGGTCAGCTTTCACACAGTCGGGAAATAAAACCCTATTTAAAAAGTTGCTGCTTTTTCATTTGCCGTGTGTGTTCTCCAGCATGGCCATGCTGTCGGACATGTTTGAGTTGGAGATCGCCACAGTTCACAGCATCATCAGCAAAATGATCATCAATGAAGAGCTAATGGTATAACTTCATGTCCTCCTTCTAGCTTATGGAAAAGACCGGTATTTGTATTTAACACACCCCTCTCTGGCAGGCCTCCTTAGACCAGCCCACACAGACAGTGGTGATGCACCGCACAGAGCCCACCTCTCTGCAGAACATGGCCCTGCAGCTGGCTGAAAAACTAGGCAGCCTGGTGGAGAACAACGAGCGTGTCTTTGACCTGAAGCAGGGGGTCTATGGCGGCTACTTCAACAGAGGTCATTCAGACCACTAACGTGTCTTCCTGCACTCACCATCTCTAAAGTCAAGCTTTTGTTGAAGGTTAATCGGTTGTCACTTGCATTGCAGATCAGAAAGGCGGATATCAACAGAAACAGTCGTACCAGAGAGGTATTTTGAGGAAGCGGCTAATATTTTTATAAGCAGGATACAGTTGCACAGCTCCTGACTCTCCTGTTGTTGGTGTGGCGTCCACAGATCAGAAGGGAGGTTACCAGTCCAAACAGGGGGGCTACCAGCGAGGAGGCTACAGGAATCAGAACCAAGGCAACTACTAAACTTGGCAAAGTTACGTTCCATTTTATCATCAGGCATCACCTGATTTGTCTGACTGGGGGCTGTTTCAGTTTGTTTGAAGTTCCATCAGTTATCTAAATAAACCACCTTGAATAGTCCGCTGCCACCCTTTTTTCACTAAGCACACATTTCAGTGCTTTTACATTGGAAAACAATGACTGTCAACAACAGTTTTCTTTGCAAACTATTAAACATTTTTATTGGCTACAGCAAGAAAAAAAGCAATTAAGTGCATTTTTTAAGTTTCTCAAGTATATATCTAGCCTGCTGGTATTGCTTGATTGAAAACTACTTCCACATCCCTTGTACACCTTCTGCTACAATTGGCTATCTACGAAAATGACCTAATTCATCTTAAATTTCAATGGTGTCCAAAGTTCAGCCCCTCGTGGCTGGGTTTTTTTGTTTTTTTAATTGCTGCAGGTCAAAATTCTAAAAAGATACATTAAAACAGAAAAATTACAAGGATAAAGTCAAAATATTAAGAGATCATGGGGAAAAATTGAGTAGCACAAAGCAGAAATATAGGGGAAAAAATAGTTGTAATATGAAAAAAAATACAATGAGTAAAGTTGTACGCTCTCATTGTATTCTTTTTGAAGATTGTCAAAATATGGGGAGCAAGTTGATATGTGAATAAAATTTACAAAATGGTTTGAAAATATAAAAAAACACCAAAGTCAAAATATTAAGACAAGTTTATTCTAATGAGAGAAAAAATAAGGTACAAGCATAAACATGTAATGTGATGAAAAATGTTCGTTTTTAAAACATTTTAGAATTTTTTTTAGTTGAGAATTTTTTAATGAGTTAAAAGATGTGAATATAATGGCCTGGATTCAGGTAGTGCCTTTCAAGGTCCCGAAGGCGGTTGACACTGAAGCCATTATTTATTCCAGTCACTGGTGGTGGTGGTGGTGGTGGTGGTAATGTACATCCGTATTCACAGCTGCCCTGTTGTAGCTGCCTGCCAATTCACGCTTACCGCCTCTCCCACCATCAATATGTGGCCCTTAGTGAAAACGGTTTGGACGTCCCTGGTCTAGTGTGCTGTCAACTTGACCGTCTGAGTCTCCTGAGGAACTCCTGCCTCAAAAGGTCCCTTTCCTTTCGGATTCCCTGCAACACGGTGCGGTTCTCCTGAGCCCGACGCACCAGGTAGGGGAGAGTGTCGTCCACCGAGCCGTACGGCACCGACTTGTACACGGCGTAACCCTCCTTGGCTGAAGAGGAATAGAGGGGATTGGTTGCCGTGAAAGTAGCTTGTTAGAGATGATCGTGTTTATAGTCTCACCCAGAGTGAGGGAGACGTGATCACACATCCCCAAGAGCTGACCAAAACACACACAGCCGCCGTTTTTGTCTATGCCCAGTTCTTCAACCCTGAGGGCAAGGAAGCCATTCATGACACATACAGGTCAGATTTTCATGTGGCCTTCACCTCACCATTTGGCCGCCCGCCTCACTGACTCTTCGTTGTGCGTGGCCACTATCATCCTGTAACGTGCGGGGTTCTGGCCAATGACCTTGAGCATCACCTCCAGCAAGCCGTTATAACTGCAAGTAGACGTTGGGTAACATTTATTCCTCCTGTAAAATCAATATGGGCTCTTAATAATGTGTAGGTGACACCTGATACTGCCAATAGGAACATGTATACACCTAATGTGATCGGTATCGGCCGATTTCACCCATGGATGATGGGTATCGGCACAAACTCCCGATCGGAGCATCCCTGATGTACTAACTGTACCGTAGCATGGCTGTACTGTATAGTCATATTTGACTGCCGTACGATGCTGTGCCGCTAGGTGGCAGTGTTGACAGCCTTTTCTTCGTCTGTGACCATCTTTTCCCTCTGTTAGCATACAAAGAGTGTCTTGTCGCAGTTGATTAATACCTCCCAGTGCTCATCACCCCCTAGTCTTTAATGTTCTTTGGCTCCATATACATATACAGTTCTGCGCTAACGAAAACCCGCCTTGCTTGTGTGCGGTGCACATCCCATCCGACAGGTGGTGCTGTTGTGCTTGAGCGCCCAAAAGTTGTTTTCGATTATCCGGCGCGGAAACGAACCAGGGAACAAAATGCTTACGGATGCGGACGGTGGCCACGCTGAACAGAAAATACAGTTACGCCCGTTAGGCTGTATTTCTGCTGTAAGCTGTGTGTTCCCACTTGTCATTTGTGTCCTCCCAGCAGTCGTGGACGGGATCCGGGCGACCTTCCGTCGCGGCTAGCTTCCTTTCCTTGTCCATGTAGGCGCCTCTCACTAGTTTCACCCCCAGACAGAACGCTTCCTCCTCGGACTGAGCAAGAGCTTTCAGTAGTAGAGTCCGTGTCTCCTGAAAGTACGTAGAATTTTTGTTGTCTTTTAAAACCGTTCACTCCATGTCATTAGAATGGAGCGACGTAGGCGTGTCCCAATTCGCACACTTCCGCCACGTTTTGAGTGCACAGCGCGTGCCCCATTAGAAGTACAGTATGGCAAAATACCCGGATGTTGCACTCACGCTGACCCGTACCAGGGGTAGAGTGCAGAACTTACTAATGCAATTATCAGTCAACCGATCATTTTCTATGCCGCTTACCTCGTTAGGGTCGCGGGTATGCTGGAGCCTATCCCAGCTGGCTTTGGGCGGGGTACACCCTGGACTGGTCGCCAGCCAATCATACAACCTTTCACACTCTAATGGACAATTTAGAGTCACCAATTAATCTAACATGCACGTTTTTGGAAGGTGGGAGGAAGCCGGAGTACCCGGAGAAAACCCACGCACGCACGGGGGAGAACGTGCAAACTCCACAGATGATGCCCAACGGAGATTCGAGTCCTGAACCTCCTGACTGTGAGGCCAACATGCTACCCACTCACCCACCATGAGGCCCACAAAACTACAAATAAAACAAATTAATAAATGCATAAACACATAAGGCCACACGGTGGATGAGTGGGTAGCACATTAGCCTCACAGTCAGGAGGTTCAGGGTTTGAATCTCCATTGGGCATCTCTGTGTGGAGTTTGCATGTTCTCTCCGAGCATGCATGGGTTTTGTCCGGGTACTCCGCTTTCCTCCCCAATTTCAAATATTATTGAGAAACTGATCATATCCTTCATTTGTCTGTATTGTACAGACTGGACTCAGGAAACCAGGAAAATGTGACAAAATGGAGAGCTGTGAAGAATACAAGCGTATTCAAGAGTCAAACTGCATGACGAGTACAATAAATGTGTACATGTTGGCGGGTCTGCACTAACCCAGCCCCTCGCGCCTCCCCACCAGGGGGGCCCGCCTCACAATTTGAGAAGCACTGCGTTAAACGTTGTTTAGATTTGAAAAATTACAACATAATCTTTTTTTTCTTTACTTTTCCTGGTCGCATGAAATATTTTAGTTATTTTTGTTACCACTGAAATAATACAGAAAAAAAGCATTTGTTTGGATGCTATTTCTCGGTTTGGAAAAAAAACCTCTAATTGAATCTGCTAGATCAGTGGCTCTCAAACTTTTTGTGCAGCGCCCCCCCATTTGGAGACAAAATGATTTTCAGCGCCCCCTCGCCCGAAGAATATGGGAGTAATGAACAGTGTTCGTGGTAGCCCCCATCATAACGCCGGGCCCCCCTCCAGGGGGCGAGCCCCTAGCCCGAAAGCCACTGCATGATGAATTCATCATTGCACTCTGCTTACGTTTGTTTACTGCGTTTAATGTGTTGTTTTATTGTATTTATTATTATATGTCCATAATATATTTGAGTAAGAGTCACTAATAACACAATCCCACAATATATTCTTTATATTAAGTATGCTCATTGATCGGTTCTGTTCCCACATTTAAAAAATAAGTACCGCTGCATGTGACGTCGCAGACGCGCTGTTGTAAAAGCTTGCGAATGGAGGAAGTGGCTTAGATCTCGCACATGCTCAGAACCGATTTTCTTTCAGGTACAGGTGCTTACCATTCACAAAATGGAGAGAGGAGGAAGTGGATAAATGTTGCTATGGTCGTTTCTGGTTAATGGATTTGGGACAGCACTACTGTCCAAATTTGCGCCTTCAGGAACGAAGTATGCCGTATGCACATCGACAGGTACTGATGATGGAAGAATATTACTTGGAGACGGCCATAGTTACCTTCAGGTAACACTGGTATGTATTCCAAATCCAGGCGCCGTCTTTGTTGAACTTTTTCATCATCGCCATGGTAACAAGAGACAAGGCCGGGTTCATGAAGGTGTACTCGGCATCAACCAGGACGCGCACTTTGTTGACACTCGCCTGAGCAACACATTCACAGCATGTGGGCTCTTTTGTTCGTTGTTGTTGTTTTTTAATACAGGCGGTGTGTTCAATGTCTCACCTCCGCTATTCGGTTGAGTCGCTGCAAGCTGTGGTGGAGGTGCGCAGCCTCCCTCGCCTCCAAACCTGGGAAGTGGACGGTCTAAAAGGTGGCAAAGAGGTCAAAGCTCAGGAGGAGGAGGAGGATGGCGACAGGGAGCAGTGTGGACGCACCTCTCCATTCATGGCTCGGACCAAGAGGTCGAGGTCGAGGTCAGAGGGTCGTTTGGATATGATGGTGGTGAGTTTGACCTACATGGACACACGTTAACTTCATTTATGTTCAGGCATGTTCGGGACTTCAATTTAGTGGAAATGCTCAACCGAATGCCACCGCGGTTGCTTTACTGGTACGTGTTTTTGCATCCTACAGTACTGCAATATTTCCAATGATCTTTTACCTGGAGATTCTTTTTAAACAGAAAGTGCATAAATAAAATCTATCATTACCACTTAAGTTAGCCCGGCATGCTTGGGAAAAAACGTTTATTTTTTTCAAGCTGCGGTGACTCCCCTGAGGTCTGTGCCACACACACTGCCTTCCTTACACAGAGTTCTGGGCTGAGCAGCGCCGTGATCTTCAACTGCATCATGGGATCTTTGCTCCAGGCGTTGCTGTGCGACATGCGCACGCATTCCAACATGGCCTCCATGTTGTCATCGTAGCGCTTCTCTCTGCAGGCGACACACACACAGCATTGTACCTAATGCGTAAGGCTGGGTGGCGCTCAAACGCGTGTTTTCTTGCACGGAAAGCCATCCTGACCCTGTGCTCTCCCCCAGATCTTCCTCGATGGGGACGGCCAGCATGGGTCTCAGTCCCAGCCGGCTCATCTTCTCCATGGACTCGGAGATCTCCTTCTGGTTCTCCCCAGCCACAAACTGAGCGTAGACCGTGGGCCTGAGCAGTGAGGAGAACAGGCGCTTACCCAGAATGCTGCGGGTCACTGACATGAGCTGCAAAGCGACATCAGATGATGAGATACTGACCCGATCCTCTTGTTTTAATGTGAGTGTGTGTCATGATGGCATTCAGCTACGTGGCTTGCACCTGCACTTCGGCAAAACTACATTTATCCTAATTTCTAATGAAAGCACCGGCAAACCCTTTTCTTTGTCCGCAGGGGAACCTACGCCAGATTCCAACCAATTTTTTGTGTCAATCCAGAGCTATAAAATTTCCCTTCAAATGCTTCTTTTCCACTCAGGTAGTTTCAGAAAACTTTGCAGAACCTAAAAGTGCTGATTAAAATTCACACCGCCATGAGAAGAATGTGTGTACATAAACTCCTCTTGGTCTACAATCATCGTTGTCTAGGAATAAGAATTAGGGGAAAAAATATATAGGAAAAAAAACCCCAGTAAATGCGAAACACTCACCAAAAAAACCTCACAAAATTTTAGAAAAACAACATTTAAAACATTATAAAGTTGCGATTTGCAAAGTATTATGAGAGCGGTGATGTTTTTTTTTGTTTGCATGAATTTACATAGAGAATCACATGACTGGCGCGTGCGTAAGTCAACGTGCCAAAAGGAGTCGGCAGCATTTTATCCTCCTTTTCTGGGAAAATGAGACGTGCATATTATATATGCCGTACATTTACATGCAAACATGTCAAACTATACACTCCTTTGCTTTACAGATGATCATGCTCACCTTGTCACAGTTGTTTACCAACACGGGGAAGGAGCAGAAGTGGAATACGCCCAAAGCCCGGAACAATTCTGCCATACTCTTCACCCGGAATGCGCTGGGATCCTCGAAGGCCAAAGAGGCGGCCAGGAGGTCAGCCGGCTTGTCTCTAACCACCATCTTGTGGGAGACCGTACCCATAAGCCTCACAGAGAGCAGGTATTGGCGTGAGCTGCGCAGGCAAGCACGCATCATCTTGGCTGTGTGGAAGTCACCGCCGTAGCAGAGGTGTCAGCGTTGTTGTGTTCTCCTCGCTTGGGTTCTGAAGTTGTTGGTCCTGTCACGTTTGGCTAGAGTAAAGCGGTATTTATATTGATTATCATTTCATCAAACCCTCTTCCAGCTACGACTTGTCCCTGCCTGAACTCACCTTCTCGTCTGGAGAGCAGTGTTCCTCTGAGGCTGGAAGCCATCCAAAAAAGCCGACCAACCGGTTAATGAGTGACTTTGGAGAAATTGGAGCAAACATCAGGTTGGCCCTTAGCATCGACCCACAAGTGTTACTTCAATTTGCAAAGTGCTATTTGTTAAAATATTTTTCACATTGGACCAGTTCAGGGTGTACCCCGCCTCCCAGCCAAAGTCAGCTGGGATAGGCTCCAGCTTACCCGCGACCCTAATGAGGTTAAGCGCTATAGAAAATGGATGGATGGACATTGGAACCCTAATCGTTTTTTACATTTGCATCATATATTTTGGTTGTTATGTCATCCCTTGCCTAACTGGGGCCCTAAGCAGAATTTGTTTTGGTGCGCTGCCAAGAATTGGGAGCACCCTTTGGGGCCCCCAGTGAATGAATGAATTTAGTTAGACGCATGAGTGATACAAATACATGCGAAACAAAGTGGGAAATAACAAATGAACTGACATTTCTTTCAACTGTCCAGAATCGGGATTGAATCCACACCATCTGGCTGTAGCAGCTGTAGGTAGCAGGTAGCAGCTGTAGGTAGCAGGTAGCAGCTGTAGGTAGCAGGTAGCAGCTGTAGGTAGCAGCTGTACCACTACACCTCCGGGGACTGACAGGTGCGTAAATGAGTTTATCTATTCTCGTATTCGGCTGCGACGGTTATAGTGTCAGAGTACTGCGTTTTTTCTCTCAGAACAAAAGTAGGACACCCCTCTTCTGCTCCTGAACTGCAGCACACAAGCGGGTGATCTGCGGTGCTGTTATTAAACATAATTGAGATGGATTTGAAATTTCTCACACAGCTCAACGCGCGCTACAAAACAGCCACTGTAACACTCGCACAGTTTTTGGGGAATGTCAAGCACATCCATCCCTCCGTGTTCTTAGGCCGCTTATCCTCATTAGCGTTGCGGGTACGCCGGAGCCTATCCCGGCTGACTTTGGGCAAAAGGCGGGGTACACCCTGGACCGGTCAGCAGTCAATCGCAGGACTGACAAACGAACATTCACACCTATGGGCAATTTAGAGTCGCCAATTAATTTATCATGCATGTTTTTGGATTGTGGGAGGAAACCGGAGTACCCGGAGAAAACCCACCACAGAGATTCAAACCCACGTCTTCCAAATCTCCCGACTGTGCGGTCAACATGCTGACCACTCGACCACCGTGTATGAGTCTGTGAAATTGGGACAAGGTTGGTTGAAAGCGCGGTCATTGATCTATCCTATTGGAAAATTGTGACACAAACACAGGAAGTGAACAAAGTATTTTTTTTAAAAAGGTGAGAATGAATTATCAGTAATACACATGCAAAAAAGGTAGGACTGAATTTGCTCTACTTGTTCCTCTTATTCGGTTGGGTAGTGTAAATGTAATCATGAGACGTTCGTTCCAAAACAAAACAAATCAGCCAATCCATACCATACCCTACCAGAACCTCTCCAGGACTGAGCACCTAATTGTCCAGAAGTGTTTGATCAAAATGATTTTACTCTTGGATGAAATGGCCGTATTGTTAATAATTGGCTGATGGGTGCTGAGTCTTCAAGGGGGGGGGGGCATCATTTTCTCCCTGAATTTAACAGGACAAGTTAACTGTCAACTTTTCAGCTTGAAGAAGCCGTTACATATTGAGAGGGCGCCGCTTTGAATTTTAAACTGCAAGCCAATCAGTCTGCAGAGGACAATGATTAACAGCCCGAGTCTCGCCGGCCCCGTTACGTATCTCTGGGATGACCTACTGAATGTTCCCGAATGTGGCGACAAATATTTGCCATGTGTGCACACAACAAATCAAGCGCGCAACTTTGAAGCAGGGTTTCCGCTACCCTAATTGATTGTGGTGGTGTGCCACTACAAAATAAAATGTTTGATTTGACTTGAAAACAATTGAATGTAATATATATACTGTATATGGATATATATGCTATTTATTTATATATATACATATACACGTATACACACACACACACACACACACATATATATATATGTATACACACACACACAAATATATATATATATATATACGTATACACATATATGAAAACAAATTAAAATCTTGTAAAATGTTTGATTTTGATAAGCGGGCACCAGTACCGCCTACCACCTGTCAGCCTTGCTGGCACTTGAGCATCTGTGACCAGATACGCCACACGTCCTGTGTTGACAATCACCGTTTCTTATTATCGGGAGAATGCGCAGTGGCCCAAAAAAGGTGTGGTCAATTGACGACAGCTCGACACATGCTAAGCCTACCTATGCCGGCGTGTGGATGCCTCCCGAACGCCTCCCTGGGGAGGTCTTCAGGGCACGTCCAACCGGTAGGAGGCCTCGGGGAATACCCAGGACACACTGGAGAGACTACGTCTTTCAGCTGGCCTGGGAACGCGTCTGCATCCGCTGGGAAGAGCTAGACGAAGTGGCCAAGAAGAGGGACCTCTGGGCTTCCCTGCTTAGGCTGCTGCCCCCGCGACCCGACCTCGGATAAGCGGAAGAAAATGGATGGATGGATGGATGAATGTCCAGTCCACCTCTCGCCCGAAGACAGCTGGGATAGGCTCCAGCATACCAGCGACCCTAGTGTGGTGGAAAATGGATGGATGGATAAATATGAATATAACCTTTTTTTTTTTATGTATATTTATTTCGAGCCACACAAAATACACCGGACAGAACATAATGAACATATACCTATAAACAGGAACAATTTGTCTCGAAAAGGAGTGGGAAGAAGACAAGCTTATTTACTCCCACCCCCTTATTCGTAGTACTAAATGCTGTTATGTTAATGGAATAATATACAGTACTACATGAACAAGGTATCACACCTACAAACGCACATGTACAATATACATTATTATTGTGCTAAATCCTTGTAAAGCTTGTGACATTACTCATTATTATAACCTCATGATATTATTACACAATCGAAAGCTTGCCTAGAAATGAGGAGTGAAGTGAATGTCAAGGTGACAAACAAAAGTTCAAGTATTTATTTTTGATAACTAACAAATGCTCTCAATATGTTCGTGTCACATAATATTAAAGTTCAAAGAAAGAAAAAAACTGAATTGCATTACTGACATATTATTCTCACGCCTTTGCGGGCCACAACAAATGGTGTAGCGGGCCACATCTGGCCCCCGGGCCTTGTGTTTGACACCTGTGATGTAGGGGATACCAAAATTAAAGGCAGCATTAATAACATTGGACTAAGGAATAGACTCATGACGTGTTAACATGTTGTATTACTGAAGTCTTCTTCGTGTGGTTATGTATCATTGCTGTAAAAAAACACATTTTTGGTTCACTGAAGTCATTAATGTGGACTTCGGTAAGAATTGAGGTAGATTTCCGAGTAGAAGCATGAAATTATCGTGTACGTTTTGTCGTCTCCTCTTACAGCATGAACCACCTCCAAAATATTTTAAAGTAATTCACTTTCAGCAAATTTCTGGTTTGTAGTTTATACTTATACAATGATTTCAAATGCATATGTCTGGAATACAGTATCTTTTTATTTTTGAAAAAGATCTTAAATGTGCCAGCAGATGGTGCCCGAATACCACCGATGATACTCTTACAGCAGATGCATTCTAAGGCATTTGGGGCGGAACGGCTCAGGTGGCAAAAGGGGTCGTCTCCCAACGTGAAGGTTGCTGGTTCGATCCTTCCACGATCATGTCGGCGCATCCCGAGGCAAGATAGTGAGTAGTGGTACTGAATAATCAGTTCCTCCTGATTCTGCGTCACCAGTAGGTAAATGCAGAAACAGTGCCAAGGTGGAAAAGCGAGGGCGAGACCATTTACCTGTGTCTTGTTTTTTATTAGTTTGTGGCACGTTTGAGAAATAAACGAAGCAAACACAAATAGCCAAAATAGGAAATAGAGCGACCCTAATGAGGATAAGTGGCATAGAAGATGGAGAGCAAAAAAAAGAGGAAAGGCTGAAATATTGTTACTAATAACGTACATATCTAAATACTAAATGGCCATTTTACAAAATAAAATTATAAATATAACTATATATGTATAATGTAACATACTATGTTTTCAAATTAATCACGGGTTTGAAGTGAATTAATTAAAAAATGAATGAATAATGATGATTAATCGCCATTTGCAACTGTGTGGGAAATATGCACATTTTTTGTATTTCATGAACAGACAGGTAACTGATAGGACGTTAAAATGAACAGCTCAAAGGACCGAAAATTTAACTCAAGCTAAACGATACCACACACGCCTCTAGTGTCTTTGAGAGTAGCAGAACATTTGACTCCCACTTTAACCGTGTTAACATGAGCAATGTGGGGTTGCGTTCAAAGGCAGCACGTAATTTAAGTTGCATTCATGTTGTGAGTGTACTGTACATGAAGCTTCTGGGATTCCCAGGCATGCTTAAATGCAGCAAGACTTTGGAGTGGCCTAGTCAAAGCCCTGACCTGAATCCTTTTGAGATGACCTTAATAAGGTGGTTCATGCTGGAAAACCTTCCAATGTGGCTGAATTGCAACAATTCTGCAAAGATGAGCGGGCCACAATTCCTTCACAGCACAGTAGTAAACTCATTGCAAGTTCTCACAAACGTTTGATAGCAGTTGTTGCTGCTAAAGGTGGCCCAATAATAAAAAAATGCCTTTAAACATGCATGCTGTGTTCAGTTGCGTTGGCCATCCATCCATTTTCTGTGCCGCTTCTCGTCATTAAGGTCGTGGGTATGCTGGAGCCTCAGTAGTGTTGCCATTGACTTGAATTTGTTGATCTGAAAAATTTCATTCATTCATTTTCTATACCGCTTGTCCTCATTAGGGTCGCGGGGGATCTGAAAAATTTAAGTGTGACAAACATGCAAAAAAATAAAAAAAACAGGGAGTAAACTCTTTTTCACACCACTGTATATTCTGTATACCATATACGAGTGAATTTCTGCACAGTAGGTTTAAATAAATGAATAATATTGTTTTCAATATAGTATAGACACCCTGAAACTCTTTAATGTTTACCATTATTAGAGCCCTGTAGACATGAAATAACAACCCTATAGTCACCTTTACCCACTATTATTCCTTGTTTACAATGCTAATGAGCAGTCTACCGGTCATCACAACTCACTAGTTAGCTTCCAGTTTGTTTATTCTAAACTTAAAAGGGGGTTTCAAACAGAGTGAGCAAAAAGGACAAAGTAAGAAACCAAAAAGTTACCACTTCCATACAGAATGGGAGGAGACACTGTCGTGTCAGACATGCCGTGGCTGACTGGGTGGTTAGCATGTTGGCCACACTGTCAGGAGATCTGGAAGATGTGGGTTCAAATCTCTGCATCTCTGTGTGGAGTTTGCATGTTCTCCTCGTGCATGTGTGGGTTTCCTTCCGGTACGCTGGTTTCCTCCCACATTCCATGTTTGGTTAACTGGGAACTCAAAATTGTCCATAGGTATGAATGTGAGTGTGAATGCTTGTTTGGCGACCAGTCCAGGATGTACCCCGAAGTCAGCTGGGATAGGCTCCAGCATACCACCTTGACCCTAGTAAGGATAAGCGGCATAGAGGATGGATGGATGAATAATCACACACTGCTTTTGAGTTTACTTTTTATTGCGTACACAAGAATTGATATTTAAACAATGCATTACTTACAAATCTTTTTTTCCCCATTTGAGTTTCTCTGAGCACACATGCTTGAAGATCAGAACTTATTGCTAATTCCCCTAAAAGCGCTATCAAGCCAAAACCTTTGTTTTTACAATCAATGTTCCTTAAAAAAAAAAAATTACAACACATCTCTGGTGCTCATGTCCAGGAAGGACCCCTGGGGTGGGCGTGACCATTCTGATGTCTATAAAGATGCCTGAGGGGGATGGAGAGGGACGGGTGAGGGTCCTGGCACAACCGAAGAGGGTAGGAGGAAAATGGTGGATAGATGGTTGGAGCGGCGGTGGAGGGCGGGAGGCAGGAAGGAAGGGGCTGCTCCCGCTGAGGGAGGAGGGAGGGGTGGTGTAACATCATGTCAGGACAGTAGGGGAACTCCACCGAGGGGTACAAGGAGGGTGGGTTTTGAGGGTAAGCTGCTGGGGCCAGAGATGGATTGGAGGAGAAGCACGAGGAAGGTTGGAAAGGCAGGGAGGAAGACGGGTGAGTGAAGGATGGAGGGGTGGGGAAATTGGCTTGGGCTTGCTGGCTCAGGTTGGAGAGGTGAAGGGCCTGGCTGGAAGTCATGTTTGGGAATGACATATTCTGCATGTGTGGCGGGAAGGCAAAAGATGCACCGAGGCTGGGCTGTGTGGGAGCTTGGTGCTGAGTGGGGGCAGGTGGAGCGTCTACCTGAGCGGGATCAGGATTCGGGTAAACGAACGCCACTGAATCTTGCTCAGCGGGGGAATTTCTGCCGTTGTTGGGAAGGGCGTCGTCTTGTTGCATGAGCAGGGACATTTGGTCTTGGGATTGACGGGGAAAAGAGGCGCGCTGGGTAGGGGTGTGTGGGCTCATCATATCCGGGTCAGCTGCGGGGATGGTGTGATACGAGGGAGAAGTAGAGGTGGAGCAGGAGAGGAGTGGCGAGGAAGAGTTGGACAGCGGAGGAGTGGGAAAGGTGAAGGCCGTCTGCTGCAGAGAGGGCGACGTGGAGGACGCGATGGACAGGGTGGGGGACGAGGAGGTGGAGGACAGGATGGAGGGATAGTCCATTGCTGGGATGGCGGTCGGAGGCTCGTTTGAGGAAGCGGGGAAGGTGGCGGACTGAGGGAGAGGAGTGAAGGAAGAAGAGCCGGTCTGCGCTGCGGGAAAGGAGGAGGTGAACGCCGCCTCATCCAAGTGGGGGTGGGGACTGTGGGGGTAGAGGAGACATGGTAGATTTAGATCATGTTAGTAGGAAATTGAACCCGCTTCTATGTTCCTCGATAGTTTTCCTTTTTACATCTTAATAATAATCCGAAATTGTTTTTCTGCGACTGAGCGCTGCAGAAAACGTGGCGCATGCTAATTCAATTCCAATTATTTCTGCACACGTACCTTTCAATGTCAGGATTTGTGACCTCACTTCCTGTTGCATCCTGCATCCCACCACCCATGGAAAGTCTGATGTCAGGCATCTGGGATGCAATGAACGCCTGGCCAAGGTCTGGTATGAGTGTACCCTGGAAGGGGGCTTCTTCCTGTGGTGTAAACCCACATGAGGGGTCAGCAGGCAGAGGGGCCAGGGAGGCTAAGGCGAGGGTCTCAAGATTTGCTCCAGTAGCGTTAGGACTGGTGTTGGTTGAAGTGGAAGGGCTGGTGTCAGGATGGAGTAAGAGCTGAGTGGAGTCACATGGGTCGCAGTTCACTGAGGGAGACAGACATGGATTTTTAGGGGCCCTTTTTCCCCCCCAAAATGTATCATTGACCCACTGACCTATATCCACTGTTTCCGACAGAACAGCTAGTTTGCGCTTCTGTCTTGCATCTCTTTGTCTGCAGAGAGGAAGTAAACATGACGGTCGTACACACCAAAGTGAACTAAACCGAAGGAGCGCTGCGTGCGTGTCTTAATAATTACTTCTTGCTATTCATGCCTTCTTCCCGGAAGCCTTTGGCAAAGGGGTTGGAGTTGATTTTCAGCTCCGTGATCTGAAACGAAAGAAAGGCACGGATCAGTACCGTCAAAGTACTCAGAAAATGTTTCAACCCTATGGGGTGCCTATTTTTCAAAATATTTCTTCTCAACGACAACAATTGATTTAATGCTACAATGCTGGACATTTGTAAAAATGTATTTGTCTTCCACTCTGAATTCATTTCATTTATTTGTTTCTATTTTATTTTATTTCATTCCAAACAAGGAAACATTTATAACATTTGATGTATTAGCAAACAATTTTGAATGGAATCCCTGCACTATCATTGAGGTGCAGAGAAATGACTGTTTTTATTATATATACTTACCGTCTCATCCCTAAAATAATACAGCTAAAATAATGCTATTTGGTCATAGCAGAAACGCAAATACAAATTAATGGCGTGGACCTTGGAAGGGTAAACAAAAATACATTCCTGGGGTCATAATAATAATAATAATCTCACATTAAAAATGTACAGCATAAAGTGATGAGAAATACCTCAATATTGAATAGAAAAACTAATGTGTACATCCAATGCTATGTCTAATTACTACAACACTCAGGTACATTTTAAACTAGCAAAGAGTACATTTGTAATACAGGAAGTGAATAAATGAGGATTAGAGAAGCTTTGCTTTTTCTTACTCCATTTTGTATGGAATCGCCGGAGTGCCAAAATTAAAAAGGACATACATGTGGAAATATAAAGAGAATCAATAATACAAAAATATACATTCTTTTTCCATTTTGTCATTGCTTGTTCTATATTGTCTTTGTTTTTTCCATTATTTTGTTTATTCCGTTATTATTAAAATACGTGCATGAAGTAGCTACTACATAATCACTGCAAGCGGGAGTCGCGAGATCGGGTAGAAGGACCCGCCCAGAGCCTTTACGCTTTTTCAAATGTATTTTTGTGACAGCCATATCCTTTTTTTTTTCTTTTTTTTTTAAGTCGATACAACTAAAAGTGGACCAACAATTTCCTTGAAGAAAAGAAGTCGCTGAATTGGACGGATGAAAGTGCTGAGAAGGTTTGATATTTGGAATGTTATTTTTAACACTGTCATTCCTCTCATGTTTTACTTTTGAAATGCCAGCAAAAAATTTATACAAAACATTACCAAAATTTTTTATTTTCAATTGTAATATTAAGGTTTTTTTCCCACAATATTTTAACTTTATTCCCATATTATTTTTCCCCAACCTAATATTCCAAAAATGACAACTTTATATTTTTTTGTTTGTTTCTTAATATTGCAACATTTACAAAATAAAAATGAACTTGGTTACTAAAATGACATTGTTATTAATCATAATATTACAAGTTTATTCTCGTAAAATTGTGAATCTTTTTTTTGTTAATATTTTTCCTTTATTCCCCTAATATAACATTTTCCACAACCTAATTTTCCAAAAATGACCACTTTTTTTGGTCAGATTACAACTTTTCCTAATATTTTGACTTTATGTTTTGTCAAATTACTGCTCTTGTTTCAATGTTTGCTGTCTCCTTAAAGTTTTTTTAGATTGTGCGGCGGGCCAATAAACCACTCGGACTGCAATTCGAACCCCCCAATTGTAAAGCAAGATTTGTTAAAAAAGTGATCAAAACAAAATAAATGTTATGGTGTTTAGAAACTTCTGAGAGCCGCACGTGGTCATCAAAAGAACCACA
The DNA here is from genome assembly GCA_024372805.1 of Oostethus manadensis. NCBI lineage: Eukaryota > Metazoa > Chordata > Actinopteri > Syngnathiformes > Syngnathidae > Oostethus > Oostethus manadensis. The sequence goes on along the minus strand of QODF01000050.1, from coordinate 3,026,483 downwards.
TCGGGCTTTCGAGCCATAGCTTCCCTACCCCTGCCCTAGACCGTTATCAGAGCGCATAGAAAAGACTGGCTTTATTTTATTCTGAACAGGGAAATATTTGTAACAATTTATTAAATGCTACCACTTCATATTTGAAAATTTGCTGTAAAAATTGTATTTCGCTTCAGTTTATGTCATGCTGAACAAGGGAACATGTAAAAAAATTATACTGTATTTAACAAGACCTTTCAACACTGGAGTAGGTACTATTGCAGTGGAAGTACCTTGTTGTTCTGGTAAGCGGTGACTGTGATGAACTGTGTCTCGGGGAAGATGAAGGAGTGCTGTCCTCCACCCCACCTCAGCATGTCCCGGGCTTCAATCACGTGCACTCTGGGCTGGTAGCGATGCAGCGAGTGGAGGATGATCTGCAGAATGAAAGCGTAGAAGAAAGGGGTCGGTGCGCTGTGGAAGTTGTTAGGACTCCACCCTCTCTGACCTACATGTCCCTGAGAGTCCAGTGTGTTGTTGGTGAGCTTGGCGTAGTGAAAGGAGATGGTGCGGCTCTGCCAGTGAGCGCCAGTGGCAGGGGAATCCGGATGGATGAACACCCGGTCCGGTAGCCTGGCCTCGGCCCCGCCCACAGCCAGCCATCCTCCTCCTTGGAAGCGGTAGCGGGAGTTGTCCACTGGGGTCATGTCCAGGAGAAGGATGTAGCGGAGGGATGGGTTCAGCCCGGACAGTTTCAACTTCATACCTGGAAACATCCGTCTTATAGGAGATGGGAAGGAAGGGAGTGAGTAGAGGAAGATCGAACGTCAGCGGAGGTTTTAGCTCTGTTCTGCACTTACCTGCCCTTTTTGGTGATGATCATCTCCGTTCCCACCGAGCTGAACTGCTTCCAGAGGGAAGAGTTCTCCAGCTCCATCTTCACGTCGTCTTTTTGTGCTAGCGGGGCAGGCTCGCCGTGGACCGGCGGGGGCGCCACCAGCCTCGGGGGCAGGGTTTTGGACGCCGTCGCATCGCATGCCACAGGGAACAAGGGCTCACAATCTTTGGGAATAGCAGAGAAAGACCGGGGATGTGTTGCAAGATGCCTGTTAGGATGCATTGCGGTTGTCTTAAAGGGCCCTCTCACCTCTGTAGAAGCAGTCTGCAAGCCTCTGAGGTCCCAGACTCAAACTGGGGTACATGTCCACTCCAAGCATCGGGGCTCTCTTGTCTCTTCAGCTGGGGAATTTCCCCACCACGGCTTTTCCTTCCTTTCTTTGGGATTCTTCTGCTTTGCTTGGGTGGCTGTTCCTCGGATGGAAATGCCCTCGCCACTGATGGGCTCTGTTAAATAGGTGTGGGGCTGCTAACACGTGGACGGCAAATGGCCACATTTTCACACCAGCCTCCTCAACACCTACAGCCACCTCTCTTTCTGTTTATCTATCTGTCTAAAAGAATACTGATTTGGGGCCAACGGCGTTCCTATCCATCTATCATAACAGAATAGCAACATTTAAGGGGAATACTAAACTTACACAATACACTCCTGAACAATACTTTAAGGGCGATTGAAAAACTCTTTAAGGAGAAACCATTCAGCTAAAATTTGCTGTTCATCAAAAGACCATAGCTCAAAAAATCCTGAACCCCACCCCTACCCCTTAATAGAAATAACATTTTCAAAAACGGACTCTAGTGATTAGCTGCCATTCTTGTTTATCACCACAAAAATTGCTTTGGGGCATGCTTGATGCCAGTGTCTGCTCCTGGTGTTGGAGATGGCTTCACGGAGGGCCTCCACTGTCTGGAATTGATGTTCATTCCTGTCCATTCCCGTGCCATCCATCCTCAAATGTTCTCATTTGGATTCAGATTAGGGGAGCATGTATGATGGTCCAAAAGCGTGATTTTATTCTTCTGGTTGACATCAGGCGGCCATTGTGAACTGCAGCCTTCTCCCGTTGTCAATACCACACAGACATCACGAGGGATGCCCCCTGCAACATCTCCACATAGCCAGCTGCCATTTTACGCCCCTTCACAACCTGAAGCACCCCAGATCATGATCCACTGTGCCTAAGGTGAGATCTCCTTGTCAAGCCATTAATGTTGGAAGCCATCAGGACATTCAAGGTTACATTTTGTTCTCACCAGAGAATAAAACGTTCTTCCACCTTTCAATGTCCCATGTTTATTGGTCTTCTGAAAATTCCAAACGGGCAATTTTGTGGCTTTGAAGACATTTTAGTTATAAAACCCTCTCTCACAGATGCCATGTGAGGACTAATGGACTGCACTCGGCACCAGTAACAACATTCATTTGGGCCCAGGACGGTCCGTGTCTTGACAGCCAGTCAGTGGGATCTTCAGGGAGGGTGACCTTTTTTTTTGTTCCGTAACCCTCGGGCTTGCTCATGCAGCTCAACAATCCCACCAATTTCAAGGGGAGAAAGCTTTATTGCCACATTCAATCGACATTTTTGCCAGGAATTTGCGGCCTTTTTGATCAGCTGATGAACAGCCCATTTCACTTTCATGCTCGTTGGCTTACTCCAAAATGTTTTTGTCTCACTCATTCTGAAGTTCTACATAGAACCCCCATGCATGGGGAAGAAAAATCACAAATCAACTTACTTTAAATGACATACATTTGTAAACGTCAACATAGAAGTGACAAACAAGTATTTGAAAACATTAGTTTGAAGTAACAAGTCTTGCGATTGTCAAATTCAAATGACACCAAGATCCTCCACTTGCTTTACATATTTATTTTCACAGCAATACCAAATCTACTACATCACAACCATTAACTTCGTTGCCTTTTAAGTCCAGTCTCCCCATTTTCGTGATTTCTCCTTTGCCGATTCTCAGGCGGTCTGAACTGGTTGACGGGAATTACCCAGAATTCACTAAATGCAGTTGGAGCAGAGTGCATGCAAGAAGGGAATTGTATGTTGTGTTGAGCCACTTACATATTGCTTGTCGAGCCGACCCGTTGTCGCCGTCACAGGCTCAACTATGCTACGATTACATACTTTTAAGATGTTTCGACTTTTAGTCCATTTTTACACATTTATGCCACAGTTACATCATCAAATATGCATATTCGGTATCTTTGCAACACTAGAGAAACTCTTTTAAAGTTGCCTTTGCAAACGGATTCTATGTCCAGTAGTGACCAGACAGAACAAAAATAGAAGGGACGAGTCGTTAACAAGCCGGTCCCCCGCTGCTCACTGATGGCTTGATAGCGTGTCTCTTCCTCTGTTTAGTCTTCCTCAGCGGGGAGTCTTCTGAGGAAGCCACCTGGGCTGCTTGCTACAATTTGGCCACGCAAACGAATAGAAGTTGACTTTAGAGGTTGAAGATACTGGATATTTAGGTAGTCATTGTGGTTGTACTTTGCAGTGGAGGAATAGGAATGGGAATGCATCATGTTGAAAGGCCATTAGTCAGGTTGCGTTGGCCCGGTGTGCTTAATGAAGTGCGCAAGTAGTGATTGGGGGTGGAGATTTCTTTCTTTATTTTATTCATCCTTTGGCTGCTCATGGGGAACCTTTCAAAGGTTCTGATTCAAACAATGTGTGATTTTTTTTGCACAATGATGGAGAAGAGTTTGGTCAAATGTTGCCTCGCTCACAAGTGGCAACTGGACTCGGGTAACAGGAGAGTAAATGTTGTTGTAGTTGTTGTTTTCCTTCTCCATTTGTGTATGTATAAAGTGCCCAAAGGGAAGTGGAGGTGTGAACTCCGCGGCCAAGAGAAAGCCTTGATGGTGGGCAACAGGCGGAAGGGGGTGGGGGGCTTCGCTTATTAATGCTTTTATGAACTGACAGGTGTGTCAGTGCAATAAGCCAATAATGAGGAGTGTGAGTTGTATGTTGTTTTACCGCAGCTGGGGAGGCATTAAGCATTAGCGGCACAGCCCCGTTCCTTCACATGCATGTGCTAAGTAGTTTGAAGTGCACTCCTGTTTGCGTAATGAGGCCTAAAGGTCGTTAAGACTGTGTTGTCACTGATCTGGATATGCATGTACTACATTACCACGATTTAAAACACCGCCCTCCCAGCGACTCTGGTGAGGAAAAGCGGTATAGAAAATGGACGGATGGATGACCATTGATGAATCGGTCGAATATTGTTTCGATTAATCCGATTTTTAATTTTCCCCTTCTTTGCAGTAATCCCTTTAAGAATGCATGAATGGACGTTTTCCCTCCAAAAATCCTAGCGAAGGGAAGGATCTCGGTCACCGAAATGGAAGTAGCAAAGGATAAATCATCAGTTGACAAATGTCACAAACACTCTACTGCAGTTTCACTGCTCTTGTAAGAGAGGGTAAGAGATCCTGGAGGGCAGAAATGTAGACGTTTTCCTAAGCACAAGTACAAGTATGGGATTTACTTTGCATGGGAATGCTTCACACTCGCTCTATGCACACGTCTCTGCAGTGGTTTGCTTTGCAAGATGTCAAAAAGAGGCAAAAATGTTGATAGCTCTTTTCCAAAGTCAAAGGTTATGTGTGTGAAGTATTTTGTTTCGCCTGAAACCCAAAAGGATAATATGTCTGCTTTCATAAATCACTAAGGAAATTTAAAAATAGTTACATTAGAGTGCTAAAATCAGGATATGTATAGTACATTTCTAAATGAAACAATTCATCAATTACCAAAATAGTTGTTGATTATTTGGATAATCGATTAATAATCAATTCATCGACTAATCGTTGCAGCTCTACATTTGATATCAGTAAAAGCCAGCCAATCCACAAACAAGGTTATCAATGGTAAAAGTGATTACATTTATTGAAAGAAAAGTGTATTTTAACTTTGATATACTGAATGCAATGTCAGCAGGCGGGCTTAACAAGGTGTCAAGTGCATCCAGCACAAATAAATGTGGATGGTGCAGCTATTCTGACCAATTCCCTTGAGCAAGATCCTTGATGAGGATTACTTTTATTTTTTTGGTTGTTGCGCATGCTTTTAGGGAACGTTCGTGCTGGCTGGATAGGGGCAAACGTGATAGGAGTGATTATCAGGATTAAGACTTCCAGAAATAAATCCCCTGCACGCATGAGATAAACACGTTTTGATTGCACACGTCTTGGTGTGTTGGTGAAAGAATTAGAAGTAATAAAGTGACATGCATTCAGGTTCGAGTCTTCAGACAACCACTAAGGGGTCCCGGTCAGCCTTTGACACCATCACAGCGACATTGGCAGGAAGACTTTCGGTCAGTTTCTCCCGAAAGACCGCTAGATAGCCACGCTCACTGTTGCTGTGATCACTAAGGATGACACTGGTTCCCTTGGCAACTGCATCCAGGACCTCATGGTGGGACATTTCCCCTGTACAATATTAAAATAACAAGAGAAGGCTCCAATTAACCCCTTTATTCAATTTATCACTGAGTCTCCGGGCGTGTGGTCTAAAAAGGCAAATGAATGCCAGGTAAAAATAAAATATTACTGTTAACAGCTGTGGCTGTAGACAACCTCTTGATGTAATTTTTTACTTAATCCACAAGATAGCAGTACCTGCAATTAAAGTATCATGAGTATCCAGCAGCTTTAAAATGTTGCCACTTAGCTCTAACTAATGGCACATACACTTTCCATACTGTTATTTACACTGACCTCACCGGCAGTATTAATGGCAGACCAGTGTGCCCTTTACCCCGTTACAACATTGGTTTTGATGCTGCTGTGTTGTGCAATACACAGTCGTCCCTCAAACAACGCACCTTCACGCCGTTGCAGTTGTTCAAAAATCAATGATCGCTGTTTCATGGTTGCATGCAGCCTATTTTAGTTTTTAAAAAAAACAACCATTTAACCAGCATCTGCTGTGTTTAACTGAGCATTAGCATGGCTAGCGTGGAGAGCATGAGTTGTGGCCGACAGCAGCTCCTGTGTGAATTTTTACTGCACATGTGTTGTGTGCTCTGTTTGGTAATAAAGCAGATGAAGCACATCTCGAGTCTCTCCCTTAACCACGCGCAGCAACATTAGAGTAGTATTCATATTAGTAGTATTCATATAGTATTGTCTTATTTATGCCTTATGATGTCTTCTATTCTATTATGTCAACTTTAATCATAGTACATAAATAAAACTGTTATTTCATGTCTAGATGGCTTAAATAATGCTAAAACCATATTTAGAAGGTCAAATGCTCCAAAATATTCCATTTATAACGAAGGAATTCTACTTCACGGGAATCCCCTTAACCAATTAACCGCAATAAAGGGAAGGATTACTGTAGGTTTTTTTTAGTTTGAATGAACCTGTTTTTATAGCCCCAACTATTTTTCATATTTATGGTAATAAAAAAACAGCCAATTATGCAGTAATTGCAATACTTTTGTTCCGCCCACCTGTGATGTAGAGGTCCGCTTGGACACCTTTCAACACCGAGGCTCCTGATCCAGCACACACAGCCACAGTGCGCACAAAGGACTCTGGGAAGCACGCAAAGAGTGATTGAAACGTTTTGTTTTTGTCATTTGTCCTCATTAGCTGGCGCACATTACATGCCTCCTCACCTTGCGTGCAACCCTGTCCAAGGGCCAAACGGAGATGCCTCAAACCCAAGTGGGACTTCATTTTCTGCACAGCTGTTGCCACACTTACAGGCTGGTGTAAAACACTGAGTCGGCCTTGGCCATGGTTCAACATAGGTACCTAGAGGAGGTCGTGTTAAAACAGAAAGGGATGAAAACGTACACAAGAAAAAGTAATGGTTTCCATCCATCCGTCTTCTACGCTGTTTATCCTCACTGCGGTCACGGGTATGCTGGAGCCTATCCCAGCTGACTTCGGGCGAGAGGCGGCGTACACCCTGGACCAGTCAATCGCAGGCCACATATAGACAAACATCCTTTCACACTCACATTCATACCTACGGACTTTTTAGTTGCCAATTAAACTAACGTGCATGCAATGTGGGAGGAAGCCGCGGTACCCAGAGAAAAGCCACCCACACAGGCGCGGGAAGAACATCCAAACTCGACACAGAGATGCCCAGCGAAGATTCAAATACAAATCTTCCATATCTCCGGACTGTGTGTCCAGCACGCTGTCAACTACGCCACTGTTTTCCTATAAAAACTATATTTTAAGATATATGAATTATTATTATATTTTGTAAATCTCAATCCCACACAAAAAGATAAGAAGTGATGTGTTGCTCACCTTTGCTAACTTCAGAACGCGGAGGGATTGGTCTGAAATGATGCGTTCCATTACTTTTTCAACAACAGGGGTCAGAACTGAGGCACGGCAGCTTAGCCTGACTTCTGTGTAGTCGCCATCAGCTCTGTTTACAAGACAAATACAACAAATCTGATGTTTGGCAAATACTTAGTCTTGAGTTCATGTGATGATGTCATTTGTTGACGTTTTCCTTCTGCTACGTTAACCTGCGTGTATCTACTGTTGTTACAGGATCCAAAGCCTTCAGTTCCCCCAAAAGAGAATTCAATATTTTAGTCGGGCCTCGGAACTCCACCATGTGAGTGTAAAAGTGTTGTGGGTCGGCGTAGGCCTGACTCAACACAGACACCTGACCACGACCTGAATGCAAAAAGAGAATCACATGGAGGACATTTGACAGACACCATTGAAAACGCAGATTCCGAGTGACTTCTCACCGAGCCCGCCAACCAACCAGTCGTTAACGCCTCCTCTGACATTGTCCCAAGACGTGTGAGGGGAGAAGACCGCCATCCCTGCCTCCAGAGCACGGATAGCCAATCGCTGCTTCCAGTCCTTCTGGACCAGACGCTTGATTGGCTGAAAAAGCGGAGGATGGTATGAGACAATGAGGTCACAGCTCACGTCCTCCGCTTCCTCCATGACGGAATCCGTGAGGTCATTGGTGAGTAGGATGGTTTTTACAGGCCGCGGCTTGCTCGGCTCCACCAGCAGGCCCACATTGTCCCATGACTCAGCCAGTGAGAGCGGAGCCAAATCCTCCAACATCTGAACGGCTTGATTTAAATCCATGAGGCTAGGGGTTGGCCTTTGATGGTTGCCGTTTTGTGCCAGTTGAAGGATGGCACAGAAAGACCTGGTGGAAACACGTCTGTAGCTGCGTGACGTAAATACCTTTTGAAGGTTCTTATATCCGGTCCATACCAGGCGAGACCTGTGCCAGTAAACACAACATTGAAAGGATGAGAATAAATGCTCACTCCAAAACAGTCGGCCACATGCAAAAGTGTTTTTCTGCTCTTATTTGCTATTTGTTATGAGGCACTGTGGGTAGCCAAGACAACAATTACAACTATTTAATGGAAGCTTTGTAAACTGCCACAGAAGCTGGTAGTACCAACCAGTACGTCAAACCACGTCTGCAATACACTGGCTGGCACTGGGATAACAGCGTGCAACTAATAGCACACCTGTGGCTAACTTCAGCTTCGCGATGTGGAAATGTATAATTCAATATACCGTATGGAGTTGTAGTAAAACGCTCACAAGTAGAAAACAACGCGTCACTGGGCTGAAACGTGCTTACATGGGAAGTGGAGCGACGGTCTCTTCCGACTTCCGCTGACGTGGCGGCACACTCGCTTGCGATTGGTCACATCCTAATCGTACTCGCTGAGAATCCTTACGCCGGCCTCGCCGCCATATTGGATGTGGCGTAAGCGCAGGGAAAACGCGGCCTCGTCTGCTGCATGGAGTTGTACCCACACGCTGTGTCCCATTTAAGGGTCTGCAGCCGACAAGGCCAGTAGCTTACCCGGTCAACGAACCCCTGGCGTTCGGAGGTTCCTTCTCCGGCCGCGACCGGCCTTGTAAACTGAGACGGTCTAGCCTTCCTCACGCTTCCTGGTTGTGTCACGTGATGTCCCGATGGGATGACGTCTGTCGTCCGTCGCGCAAGGAGCTCGGAAGCAAAAGTTAGGGCGAGAGAAGAGATGTTTGTCGTTGACATATCTATCTCCAACTCAGAGCAAAACCTAATATCACAAATAATAATCCCATTAATAGCTGGTTCATTTATTTATTCATTACTTTTGGCTGCCTTTTTGTATAACTCTCATCAGCAACACATTAAATATGAAACGTGTTTGTATATAGATATGATCATTTATGGATAATCTGAACAGCTTGACTATACTTGTGTGTTAATATGGGTATCATTTGATCAAATACGTCACCTGAAGAATAAATAATTAAACAATGTAGCATTCTGTACTGTATCAAGCTGGGGGGCCGGTGGTGCAGGAAGCCATAGGAGGAAAGGTTTAGAGGGCATCAGTGATGTTCCATGGTGGTACCACATGTCTGGCTGTCCTGGAGCTCCATCCTGATCTTGATTATCAGGATTTAGTTGAAAGCTATCCAATTCAATTTGCGTTCTTTCTGAAGTTTACGGTGCATGTCTTTTGTGTTTACACATTAGAGAAAGATTATTTTCTTTGAAAAGGCTTAGTGGCATGGCCGTGGGGATCAGAACCACTTAATGGATGACGCAAAGGACAATTGAGACATGCACCAGTCCACATGGTGCCCCAGTGACAGACATCTGTAGATAGAACACATACCACCAGGATCTACAGCAATGACATTGTAATGTCATTCGGGCTTGACAAAGTGATCGGACGGTGACTTATGAAAGGGAAGGTAGTCCACACAGAGGGGGTCTCACTCCCAGAAGGAACAATAGCAGACGTTGATGAGAGTAAGTACCGTGGAATACCACAAGCAAATGGCAACCTCGAAGAGCTAACTAGGAAAGGGGCTACAGTCAAACACCTACAACCCGTGCAGCAAGTCCTAAGACGCCAGCTCAATGGCACAAACAAGTCCCGCGCAATAAACAGCTACTCCCTGCCAGATACGCAGTGGGAATAATAAGATGGCCAAAGGAAGAGATACAGACCACGTATGTTAAGACTCGAAAGCTCCCAACCATGCATGGAGGTTTCCATGCCCAACCCAGCACCCTGAGACTGTAGAGAAGGAAGGATGAGAACTAGTGCGCGGGAGAGCCACTGTCCAGGATGAAACATCCAAGGTCCATCAAAAGAAAAGGCCCCAACAGACGATGTGCTCAGTGAATGTCTCACAATGGGGAACAGATGATGAGGTGCTGAAGGGTCCATCATGGGAGGACAAGGCCCTACATGGGACGTACCATTGTAACATTACTGAAGTGGCTGATATCAAGAAGTCCTACCGGTGGCTTGAAAGAGCTGGACTTAGGGACACCACAGAGGCACTGATCATAGCAGCACAAGAGCAGGCCTTGAGCACCAGAGCAATAGAGGCTCAGATCTAGACAGGTCCCCAGGTGTAGGTTATGCAAAGAAACCCCTGAGACAATCCAGCACATACACTGCAGGGTGTAGGATCCTGGCAGGGAAAGCATACATGGAACACCACAACCAAGTGGCTGGCAAGGAAACATACGTGCAGAGTACGGACTGGAGACAAAGTGGGGAAACACCTCCAAAGGTGGTGGAGCCTGAACAAGCCAAGGTTGACATTGTAATGCCAAGTGATTGAAACATCAGGAACATGAAACAAGGAACATGAAAAACTGGGGCTCAGAGAGGAGCTGGAGAGGGCCTGGAGGGTAAAGCTGACAGTGGTGCCCGTGGTCGTCGGAGCACTAGGGGCAGTAACCCCAAGCTGGAAGCTCTCCAACGTGTCCAGGGTCTTCCCCGAGGCCTCCTACCGGTTGGACGTGCCCTGAACACCTCCCCAGGGAGGCATCCGGGAGGCATCCTAACCAGATGCCCGAGCCACCTCATCTGGCTCCTCTCAATGCGGAGGAGCAGCGGTTCTACTCCGAGTCTCTCCCGGATGACAGTGCTTCTCACGCTATCTCTAAGGGAGAGCCCAGACACCCTGCGGAGAAAACTCATTTCGGCCGCTTGTATACCCCCCCCCTCCATTTATGTGTGTATATACTGTATATGTGTGTGTGTGTGTGCGCGTGTATGTGTATATATACCATATCTCTACATCAGAGGTCAGACAAAGTGAAGAGGGTTAGTAGCAAAAGGCTGCATTATGCAACAATGTAAGTAATATTCTAAAATGTGTTTGAAAATCTTATGAAACAATTTAATCTGAGCGGGAAAAGACCAGAGGACAACTGTGTGGAGGGCAGCTGGTCCACAGGAAGATATACGGTGTGGCGATCCGCCGCTTTTAAGAAGGATTATCCCATCCTTCGCATGAACACGTTCAATCCGTACACATAAATAAAAACATAGTCGGAAGGTTGTTGATGTTTAGAGGTTTAAGCGGGGGTCCAGTTAGGTGCAGGCTGGGTGGCAAGATGCCAGTCAGAGTGGCCGCATCAGGAATAAATCGGAATCCCAGAGATTATTGGGGATTAATGCAACAAAGGTCGATGCGGGATGTTGCAGGGATCAAGAGAGGGATCAGGGAAAAGGTCCGGCAGCTCTCATTACGTTATGTACCGTTTGCTCCGGACTCTTTGGCCCCTGCTGTGTCCGTGTTGTCATCATTTATGGCATATAAATTAGCACAACCTCACAGCATCCATCGGATCAGCAGAGACATGGTGGCAGAAGTGCTGGGAAGTGAATTAATTAGCGCTGAAAGATCATCAGCTCCATCTGGTTCAGATCGTCTGGCCGTGGATAACTTTAGGAATGACGACTTATTCCATTGAGGTATCGGTTTAATCTAATGATGTTAACAACGGAAATACTGCATGTGTCCCGGGATGCACCCGAACACGAGAACACCCCCCCCCCCTCCTCCAACTCTCACTTTTAAACTTTGAGGGTTTTTGTGACGGCGTGAAGGAAAAGACACACAAAACAACAGAGAAACTAAAGGATCTGCAATGCCACATGCTATTAAGTTAGCATCTGTTTAGTACAATGAACTTAGATGTGTTGATATTGAACGAATTGTATTGCTCATATTGTACTGAGCAGTAATTCCTGGTTCTATGGCTATCGTCGCTCTTGTCCTCCAATACTCACCCTTAATATAAACCTTGAGACCATTGGGGTGAGCTGTGGTCTTTCAGCTAGTTTAGCTTTGGGTAGTGACCAAAAGGAGTGTAACCATTGCTCCTCCGCATTGATGAGGTTGCGTTGGCATCTGGTCAGGGTACCGGTAGGAGAGACCCAGGAGACGTTGGAAAGACTATGTTTCTCGACCCGAAGCGGGATCCATGTGGAGGAGCTGGACCGAGTAGCTGGGGTGAGGGAAGTCTGGGCTTCCCTGCTTAGGCTCCTGCCCATATTTTATCTTCCTCTTGAATTGCAGCATTACATGCAGATTACTTAGGAGTTTACCAGGTTCTATTATTATATAAAATAGACTTTTTACAACCCGCTCCCAAAAAAACAAGCCTGCTACGAGACTTTTACGTGACGTAAAATCTCTCTAATCAAATAGCCGGCTCCTCCAAATCCAAGCAGACATGCTTCCTTAATCCAAAACCTTTCATCCAGCGTGTTTGCCTGCATTGCGTTTATTGTCCAAATCCTAAATCTGGAACATCCATAGCTCATCGTATCGTTTTATTATACAACCAGCAAGCTTAGGTGTTATGCAAGATGTTTTCTGGTGTTACTGTGCAGAAAATATACTTAAAGGGACCTAACGCAACTCGCTCCAAATGACATCTTTGTGAAAGAAAAAAATTATGTCACCAATTGTGGTACAAAAATAGTTGATATTTTTTACGATTAGGAATTCAACTGCATCAAAATAGTTGTACATTTTGTCATTGACCGCGCTTGGTAGTCACGTGCATGTTTGTGGCGCACGAACACACAAAAAGCAGTCTCAGACAGGCGATCAACAATTTGCAGCCGTGATGTTGTGATGATAGTCTATACACATTGTCTATACACATTGTCTATACTTGGCCAAATTGCCATCGGTAGCTGATAACAAACACCACCAGCGCACGTGCGTGTTATGTTGGTGTAGTCCGAGTAGGACATGTTGGCGCCCTCTAGTCATCTGGAGGAATTAGCTGCATACGGTCCCTTCATCTCTTGCAAAGAAACACGTTGGGTTTTGACTGTACATGTGAAAAAGCACAGGAAGTGTCATTTAGGTATGCATTGCAGGTGTGTGGCATGGTGATGCAACCTAATACATTTACAACATGGTTGTTGCATAGTTCAAGCAACACTCGGACAAATAATGCATATATTCAGTCTCTCGAGTCTCAGTCTTTGCCTCGTTTTGACTGACAGAGACCCTGAAATCACGAGAGAGCTGTGAAGAGCGCGGCCAGCCTCAGTCATTGATGGGACATCATTCTGACAAATTCTATGGGAGACACAAAGGATGATATCAGCGTGACGTGCGGTTCAAGCGGCAGTAGTTGCGGTGCAACATTTGGCCCGAGAGAAAGTTATCACCTTCAAAGTCTACCGTTCCGTCCCCGTTGTCGTCCGCCTCTTTGACGATGGCGTCGATCTCCCTGCGGCTCATGTGCTCCCCCATTAACTTCGTCATGGCCGAACGCAGCTCCTCTGTGGTGATCTCGCCATCGCCGTCTGCGTCAAACTGTCAACGAAAGGATGCGAGCGTGTGATCTTCCGTTTGGTGGCTAGCAGTAGAGTAAGAGTGTGACCTCTTTGAAGGCGTTTTTCAGCTCCTTCACGCCGATCATGCCAGCGGTTTCCGCCAGAAGTTTGGGCGCCATCAGGTCAACAAAGTCCTCAAAGTCAACCCGGCCGCCAACTGGGGGGCACACATTATTAAAAAAGTCATTCTTTGATCTGTTTTCGCACCACGTTGCCAGATACTATCTTTTCCTCAGTAGTGTGTGTGGTTATCGTAATCTTTATTGGAATAATTTGAAATGTACTCCGATTAGCAATTAAAAAACACAACATTTGGCCACACATCATTTGAATACGGGAACAAAGTCGCCTCGTTTTCTGTGGAATTTTCAATTTGCAAGTTTAGTTTACATGATTATTACTGGGAACCAGTCCAGGGTGTACCCCGCCCCTCGCCAGATGTCGGCTGTGACAGCATTCCCGAGTGCAGATAAGCGGCACAGAAGAAAAAAATTATGATTGTATTTGTAGGTTTATTTGTAATATCATTATTATTTTAGTCTTAGTCCTTTACCAATTTCAAACACAATATTTTGTCATTTGTATATAAGTGAACAAATTAACGGTGGATGAGTGGGTAGCATGTTGACCTCACAGTCAGGAGGTCAGGGTTTGAATCTCCGTTGGGCATCTCTGTGTGGAGTTTGCATGTTTTCCCCGTGCGTGTACTCCGGTTTCCTCCCACAAACATGCATGTTAGCTTAAGTGGCGACTCTAAATGGCCCACTGGAGTGTGAATGCTTGTTTGTCTGCCCTGCGATTGGCTGGCGACCAGTCCAGGGTGTACCCCACCCCCCACCCAAAAAGTCAGCTGGGATAGACTCCAGCATACCCGCCACCCTAATCGCCCAGACACCGACCTTCGACCACTGCCCAAATCCCATTGCACCGCACCCTTATGCTTGCCCCTGCAGGTGGTGGGTCTGCAGGGGGGTGGGGGGTTGGGTTCCCGTGTTCCTGATTTGGGGTGGGCCCGGCCAGGCCCCACGGGTGAAGGCCTGCAGGCGAGCCCCTCCCCCAGGCCTGGCTCCAGGGTGAGGCCCCGGTGTCCCAAGTCAGGGTGAGGTGCGGTCACTCCTCTTGATATTCTTCATTAGGGTCTTCTGAATCACTCTTAGTCTGGCCCGTCACCTAGAACCTGTTTGCCTTGGGAGACCCTACCGGGGGCATAAAGCCCCTGACAACATAGCTCCTAGGATCACTCGGGCACTCAAACCCCTCCACCACGATAAGGTGGTGATTCACGGAGGTGCTCGGGTGCTAGGGTGAGTCCAGCTCGGCCATCCGAGAAGAGCTCAGAGTAGAGCCACTGCTCCTTCACATCGGGAGGAGCCAGTTGAGGTGGCTCGCGCATCTCGTTCAGATGCCTCCCCGGGGGCCTCCCTGGTGAGGTGTTTCAGGCATGCCCAGCTGGGATATGGCCCCGGGGAAGACCTAGGACACGCTGGAGGGACTATGTCTCACAGCTGGCCTGGGAACGCCTTGATGTCCTCCCGGTGGAGACCAGGAAGTCTGGACTTCCCTACTGAGACTGCTGCCCCCGCGACCTGGACCCGGATAAGCGGAAGAAAATGGAATGGAATGAATGGAAAGTTACAATAAAAAACAAAATAGTTTATATTATTATTTTTAATAGTTTTATTCTTTTTAATTTACTACATAAGTATAATAAACAGAATATGGATGCTTATAAGTCACTTCTTGATTACCAGAAAATATTTAGTGCTAGGTTAAAAAACAAATTGCATTTATAATAAAATAATGACTTTCTGTACAGGGGCTGTTTATTAATTTTATATAGATTCAATCTTTTACATAAATAACACAGTCGAAAAGTGGTGTAAAACAGCATTGTATGGGAGCTGTTTTGTAATGTTTTCTCTAAAAGTATGAATAAAAAATAATTCTGTGTTCCAAAAAACAGCTCACGGTTCATGTTGATGTTTTGGCTCAGCTCGATGAGCTCCATCTCGGTGGGCATGTAGCCCATGGTCCTCATCAGGTTTCCCAGGTCTTTACAGCTGATCAGACCGTCCTTGTCCTTGTCAAACTCATTGAAAGCGTCGCGTAGCTCTGCGGGAAAACGCACAACCAAGCAGTCGGACACGTGATCACGAGCCCAAGCGAGGCGGAGTTAGTTTCCACGTACCGTCTAACTCATCCTCTGCCAACTCCCTTGACTGCACAAAGACAACAAGTGGATACAAAGTTAGAGAAAAAGTGCACCTAATAGAAGAGCTGCATTGAAGAAAAGTGTCTTTCTGAAGATTGTAAGCTAAAAAAGGTCACCCAATATTGCAAACTACAATATTAAACATAATAAATATACAGCATATTGTTTTGGTGTAAATGTTGTATTAAATAGGCCATTTCAGTGGCTGCACATGAGCTCTGTGTGCACATTCAATGTTTTGATCCTGACAACGATCCAAACCGCCTCCGTTGTACTTACTATGTTTTTCCCACCTCGCAGGAAGATGCACGCGGCTCCCAAACTCATGTCTGTCAAAGTGAAGCAAACTGCAAGTCTGTCATTCGAAATGACGACAAGGAGCGATCTTACAAAAGATGTGACGGATCTCACCTTGTTCTTGTGGTTTCAGCCAATCACATCATATTCTACCTCCACAGTTTGGAACGCTTCTTCTGTATCTTGCCAGCTTGCAGCCCGCCGCAACCCCGCCTGGATGCTGCAAGATTGTGCAATGATGGGCGGTGGGGCTGCCTGCGCGCATCCCGTCTTGGTCATGATGTGCGGGGAGGAGTCAGAGGAGTGACCGCGGGGCGTGGGGGGCGGGGGGCTTAAGCGATGCCCTGCTTTGAGCCCAGAGGTGACATCATGATGCAAACCCTCCTGCCATCTGAAAGCTGACACAAGTAAGAGGATTCCATCAGTTACAAGCTGTGGGCAAAACGGCGTGCTTACAGTCAGGCCACTACGGAGCATGCTTTGTAATTACTCCACAAGGAGCCTTCATGTGCAATTTCAGATACCCCCCTCAGACATAATACATCGCATACATTTATGGTACGGCTCAGAGTAGTTGTCTTCCAACCTGAAGGGTCCGTCCTCCTGTGGCCAAGTATCCTCGGGCAGGATACCGAACGCCCATTTGCTCCTGGTGCTGCAGCAGAAGCTGTCAAAAAAGCTATGACAGCCTTAAAGGTGGAAAAGCGCCATGCAAGCGATTACCATTGATTTATCATGTTAAAGTAAATGCTAAATATATTCAAATTAGAAATACAGTACCGCCCAGACAATGACAAGATCCTGAAAAGGTTGTTGTATTCCTGCAATTCAGCTAAAAGGTGAATTTGACATATTATATGATCAAATAATATGCAAATCAATAAAAGAAAAAAATGTCTTTGGATTTTGCTGATCCCGTCTTGCAGATAAAATTGTTTTTGTGGGTTTGTGGTTTTTTACGGGCTGAGAATCTTCATCAGCAAAGTTACAAAGTTACAATGTAAGGGCTCAATAAAATTTCCTGGGTTCATCTTTTATGTGAAATTGCCAAAATCATACATTGGATAGTTGTCATTTGTGTTTCAGTAACAGTGGTTTTCAAACACCCACCCCTCCCGAAGGGAACCGCTGACCTAACCCATCTGACTTCACTCACTAGATCAGGGGTCAGGAAGCTTTTGGGCTAAGAGAGACACATATTTTCGAATGTATTTTCATGAGAGTCATCTCATCTCATCCCACGATCTCATTCTTTCGGTCATGACCCATAACTCATGACCATAGGTGAGGGTGGGAACGTAGATCGATCGGTAAACAGAGAGCTTTGCCTTCCGGCTTAGCTCTCTCTTCACCACGACGGTCCGGTACAGTAACCGCATTACTGCTGACGCTGCACCGATCCGTCTGTCGATCTCACGTTTCAAACGTCCCTTACTCGTGAACAAGACCCCGAGATACTTGAACTCCTCCACCTGAGGCAAGACCTCACTCGTAACCCGGAGGATAGAGTCCACCTGTTTCTGACTGAGAACCATGGCCTCAGATTTGGAGGTGCTGAGTCTCATCCCAGAAGCATCACACTCAGCTACAAACCGCTCCAGTAAACGTTGAAGGTCACAGCCTGATGAGGCCATAAGGACCACATCGTCTGCAAATAGCAGAGACGAGATCCTAAGGTCACCAAGCTGGACTCCCTCAACACCTTGACTGCGCCTAGAAATTCTGTCCATGAAGATTATGAACAGAATCGGTGACAAAGGGCAGCCTTGGCGGAGGCCAACGTTCACCGGAAACAAGCTCGACTTACTGCTGGCAATGCGAACCAGGCTCCTGCTTCGATTGTACAAGGACCGAATGGCACGTAGAAGCGGACCATCAATCCCGTACTCCCGGAGCACCCCCCACAGGACACCACGAGGGACACGGTCGAATGCCTTTTCCAGGTCCACAAAGCACATGTAGACTGGTTGGGCAAACTCCCACATACCCTCGAGTACCCTTGCAAGGGTGTAGAGCTGGTCCAGTGTTCCGCGACCGGGACGAAAACCACATTGCAGCTCCTCTAACCGAGGTTCGACTAACGGTCGTACCCTTCTCTCCAGCACCCTGGAGTAGACTTTCCCAGGAAGGCTGAGGAGTGTGATCCCCCTATAGTTGGAACACACCCTCCGGTCACCCTTTTTAAAAATGGGGACCACCACCCCGGTCTGCCAGTCCAGAGGTACTGTTCCTGACTTCCATGCAATGTTGTAGAGGCGTGTCAACCAACACAGTCCTCCAACATCCAGAGCCTTGAGAAATTCTGAGCGGAACTCGTCTACCCCCGGAGCCTTGCCACTGGGGAGTGATTTGACTACCCCAATTACCTCAGCCACGGTGATAGAACTGTCCACGTACGTATCCTCAGACTCTGCTTCCTCTATGGAAGGCATGTCAGTGGGATTGAGAAGGGCCTCGAAGTATTCCTTCCACCGACCAACTATATCCACAGTCGTGGTCAGCAAGCCCCCGTCCGCACTGTAAACAGTGTGAACTGGGGGCTGCTTCCCCTTTCTGAGGTGTCGGACGGTTTGCCAGAACCTCTTCGAGGCCGACCGAAAGTCGTGCTCCATAGCCTCACCGAACTCCTCCCACACCCGAGTTTTTGCCTCGACCACCGCCGAAGCCGCGTGCCGCTTGGCCTGCCGGTACCTGTCAGCTGCTTCGGGAGTCCCGCAAGCCATCCATGCTCGATAGGACTCCTTTTTCAGCTTGACGGCAGCCCTAACCCCCGGTGTCCACCATCGGGTTCGGGGCTTGCCACCACGACTGGCACCGACCACCTTGCGGCCGCAACCACAACTGGCTGCCTCAGCAATAGAGGCACGGAATACGGCCCATTCGGACTCAATATCCCGGTCCTCCCTCGA
>QODF01000050.1:2928087-3007390 GCA_024372805.1 Oostethus manadensis | reverse complement strand
ACCAAGCCGGGGGGATAATAATAAGCCCACACCAGCTCGCCGCCTCTCCCCTGCAGCAACTCCAGAGAAGAACAAGGTCCAGCCCATCTCAAGGAATTTGGTTTCAGAGCCCAAACTGTGGGTTGAGGTGAGTCTGACTCGTCGGGCTCCTTCCCCACCAAAGAAGTGACATTCCATGTCCCAAGAACCAGATTTGGCCACCGAAGACTAGGTCGCCCGGACACCCATCCTCGACCACTGCCCAAATCGCATTGCACCGGACCCTTATGCTTGCCCCTGCAGGTGGTGGGTCTGCGGGGGGGAGTTCCCATGTGGCCTCTTCGGGCTAGGCCCGGCCAGGCCCCACGGGTAAAGGCCTGGCCACCAGGCGCTCGCCTTCGAGCCCCTACCCCAGGCCTGGCTCCAGGGTGAGGCCCCGGTATCCCACGTCCGGGCGAGGGCCCCCAACAACATAGCTCCTAAGATCACTTGGGCACTCAAACCCCTCCACCACGATAGGGTGGTGATTCACGGAGGGGTACAACTAAACACACTTTTACAACTAAAAGTGCGAACAATTTTAGAAGATAAGAAGTCTCTGAAAAGGATGGATGAAAGTGCTGAGAAGTTTTTTTATTTGGAAGGTTATTTTTAATACTGTGATTCCTGTCATGTTTTACTTTAAAATGTCAGCAAAAAAAACATTATACATTATAAAACAGAAATTATATATTCATTTGTAAAATTATCAAAGATGACAACTTTTTTTGGTTGGATTACAACATTTTTTTTTCCTAATACTTTTAATACATAATTTTATTTTATTTATTTTTGTAAAAATGAAATTTTTCCATATTTGCTGTTTGCTTAATGTTTTTTGTTTTGTTTGTTGACACTGTCATAGAGGTCAAAAAGAAATTGCCAATTGAAAAGCTTCATAAAGTAGCAGGCACATTAGAACATGCTGCAGGTAAAAGTGTCGGTGTCATTTCGGAACAGGCTGCATAAGCTCGGGGTGAGGTGAATGAATACAATGAATAAATAAAGGGGATTTCTTTTTAACTTATCCACTTAACCTTCCTCAGTGAGGATCCACATGTTGATCTTGATTAACTGGCGGAGCTCAAACACAGCGGCGAAACACTCCTCTGGCTGCCCTCCGCACCTCTGCCTGCTTTTCTGTTACGTAAATCCATCACACGCAAACGCGCACAAATCTGTTGTATAAGAAGCGTAATCCGTCCAAACCCGAGCTGTTTCATCTTTTCTCCCCACACAGCTGATGGCTTCGGCCAATGTGAGGGCTTATACTCACATGGGGTGAAGTGCATCGGGTAAGACATCGGCAGGGATCGCGTGCGTGTAAAAACCCGCCCGACGGCGAGAAAGAAGTGCAAGAGCGTGGCGGAGTTAAAAGGATGGATCCCAAACTTTGCACAGTCACGTACCCCTTCAGACATTTCACCTGAAGCCCTGATAAATACATACTACATACAGTATGTAATACAATGTATCTATGTAGATGAACACAGTATCCAAGTACTGCTCGGAAATATTTTTATTTCAGACGGATGTTGGGGTCCTGTCGTTTGTATGGGTCGAACCTGAGCTTCGCTTTTTGTTTTTTTGCAATTGCTGTGATTTAAGTCTGCATGTTCCCATCATACAGGAAGTGGAGGCTGAGCGGGTGCTGACACAGCCATTGTGGAATGTATCAGGAAGGAACAGGATCCAGGACTATTTCAACTGGTGCAGCGCCAAACGCCTGCACCTCAACACCAGCGAGACCCGGGCATGTTCTCATGACTGTGTGGAAGTGGTTCATGCATATAAATACCTTGGAGTGCGTCTGGATGAAAAACTGGACTGGACTACCAACACGGATGCTCTGCGCAGGAAAGGGCAGAGGCGTCTGTACGTCTTCAGAAGGCTGGTGTCCTTCAACGTATGCGAGAAGCTGCTACAGATCTTCTGCCAGACTGCGGTGGTTAGTGCCGTCCTGTATGAGGTAGTGTGCTGGGGGAACAGCCTGAAGAAGATGGAGGCCTCACGCCAGGACAAACTGGAAACCCCACTTTTCCACTCTTCCCCGCCACGCACACACATTTGACAGGTTACGTGAATGGAATCTTCAAGGTTAAACACTCAATATAGAACATAATCATCAAACGTCAACTCGTTCATATAACCCGCACAGAGCAATGATCAACTCGTGTTGTGTCTCCTTTCTTTTTGCTGTGACTCAGTGAGGCGTTCAGGCGCATGCATAATCGTGAGAGTTAGGCGCGATGTTTTTCATTTTTATTCACGTACCCCCATGACAGGGGTAGGGAAGCTACGGCTCGGGAGCCAGGTGAGGCTCTTTTGATGAGCACATATGGCTCTCAGATGTTTCTTAACACCATAACATTTATTTCTTTTCATTTAGTTTTTTCTTCAAATATATGTAACATATCTTGCTTTGCAACAGGGCTGTTCCAAGTACACAGTGATTAATTGGCTAAAAATACAATTTAACAAAAAGCTTTAAGGAAACGGCAAAAATGGAAAAGTCAGCAGTAATTGTATGAAAATTAAGTGAAAATATTAGGAGAAAAAAGTTTTTGTTTTTGGAAAATCAGTTTGTGTAAAAGGTTATAATATTAGGAGAATAAAGTCATAACACTACAGGAATAAAGTCGTAATTACGAGGAAAAACAACAGCAGAAATTGAAAAAACTGCTGTAATTTTACGAGTAGAAAGTCCAAGTATTGGAAAAAAACGCCACAGTATTACAAGAATAAACTTGTAATATTATGAGTAAAAAACAACGTCATATATTATGTCGTTATATTATGAGAACACAACAAAACAATATAAAGCTGTAATTTTTGGAATATTAGGGGAAAATAATAGAAGGAAAAAGTTAAAATATTGTGGCAATAAAGTCGTAATATTACAATTAAATATATTTTTTGTTTTACGATGTATAATGTTTTTTTCTGACATTTTAAAGTAAAACATGACATGAATCACAATAACTTTCAAAACATAAAACCCCCTCCGCACTTCAATCCATCCAATTCAGAGACTAATTACTTGCTTAAAAATGCACACTTTTAGTTGTTAAAAAATAGATAATGTGGCTTTCACGGAAATACATTTGAAAATATGTGGCGTTCATAAGTCTCTTAGCCGAAAAGCTTCCCGACCCCTGCCCTATGACAATTGGCGTAGCCCACTTTGGGACCTACGATACTATAAATAGTACAGACGTCCGAGAAAGACTGAAAAAGTAGTGCCTTGGCGGCTGTAAGGTGGTACTTTCAGTGTAGCCATCCCTTGTAAATGCGCCCCCTAGAGGATGTAAACAAAAGGGGTGACATCAGAGTAATGTGATTGGCCGCTGAGTAAGTGCTATGATCTTCTACGGATGTTATAGGTGGATAATTAATGCCTTTCTCTTTGTGGCGTTTGATCCATCTTGCAGAAAAAAACAATATTATAGAATAATAGTGGTTAGTCACAGTTTGAGTTTCCACGGGAACATCACCGTGTGGAATTTGCGCAAGTTTTCTCTGGGTCCTCCGGCTTCTTCCCACGTCCACAAAAACTTGCTTGTAGATTCAAAACAGTCCATAAGTGTGAACGTGAGTAGGGATGGTTGTTGTTTTTTATCTCATGTTTTTATTCTTTCAGATTTCGTACTGAATTTGTATTGCGTGGCTCTTTGTGCTGCGTTTGGAAACGTTGAGAACACCTCCACGCCGCAGGGGGGCGTCACGGAGCAAATACTGCCATTACGGTCGCGCCTCGAGGCGTAGAAGAAGAACAACTTTCGTTTTTCTCTCCGCTCCCACCCCGGTCCGCCATCATGAAGTCCTGAACAAAAACCAATGTCGAGCAAAATGGGGATACGCCAGCTGGGGAAGAAAGCCTTTCACATTGTGACAGCGCAACGCGGAGCGCGGATCCTACGCATGGGGATTCCTGTCACAAACTCGCAATGAAGACTTCGCGTTCGGCTCGTAGTATTAATTGCTAACTACCGCTAATTAGCTTCTGATTGTCTAAACGAGACAAGCGCCGCTCTTCTGTGTGCTAGCTAGCTAGCTAGCTGGCTGGCTAGCTTAGCGTTGACAGGCAGCTAGCTGTCACTGCAGTTGACTGGCACTTCATGCATGTCCTCTCAGGCGGCTGGCTGTCCGAATAACCGGGAGCGACGGGATGGCGAGGACTTGGAATGACTGCGTCGACAGGCAAAATTCCGTTTGCTCTCGTTGAGTAGACCTCCGCGCCGGGGGAAAAGGGGGAGTGAGACCTACATTTTTCCCCCCCCAGTCAGAGTTAGCTAGCTTTAGCTAGCTACAGTGGATCCAAAAAGCCACGGTAAGAAACGTTCGGAGTCATCAGCATGCTCGCCCTGTGCTCTCTGGGTGGATGTACAGAGCAGCTCTTTGTGCGGGAGATGCTAACATGAGGACGTTTGCCTGCAGTCCGCTGCTTGGGTTTTTGTGGGGACAAACCGCCTAATTGATCATTCAAGTGAAAGCTTGCTGAGCAGGGATGCATAACACCGCAGCCCGCCCACAGGCCCCAGCATTAAATGCGCCTGCATCGTTTCATGACAAAGATTATAGGACCCCCGTCGACCATTTGGGGGTGGGGGGAATATCTATACGGGATGGAATCCAAAATCACACACTCCAGCTTCCATTGCATTATTTGTGAATGAGTGACATGTTGGGTGTTTGCAGCATTTCCCTGCAGTCATTTGCTTTGGTCTGGCTTGCAAAATTGAACTGTCTGCTTGCAAGGGCAACCAACCAGCTAAGCATCCTGTTCCTTCACTAACAGCACCAACAAGCTGGTCTCGTCCAAAAAACCCTGCCCCGTCCCGTCTGTTAGTATGTTTATGTAATAATTAGTGACTATAATGTACTGTATTTCCACTTTGGGCTCCAGTCAAAATGGTCGCAATAGAATTTGATTATGATGTAATTTAAAAGGGCTCGTGCAATGGCATCATAAACCTTAAGCGCTAATGTCATCATAATCATAGCGACAATGTTGTCAGTTTGCCCGTTAAGTTAATGTTTATTGTTGTGCAGTTTTTGGTTTTATGTAGAAATTCAACCCTGTTTTTTGTAAATGTGAGTGATTATTATTGTAATAATCT
Organism: Oostethus manadensis; assembly: GCA_024372805.1. Lineage (NCBI taxonomy): Eukaryota > Metazoa > Chordata > Actinopteri > Syngnathiformes > Syngnathidae > Oostethus > Oostethus manadensis. Next base: position 3,002,252 of record QODF01000050.1, on the reverse strand, counting down.
GGACTAATAAAACCGCAGTATTGTAGTGTAATGCGCATGAGTTTCACACCCTCAGGTGAGTAGCGCAACGTTTGGAAGGAAAACTGCACTGCATTTTGTCCGTCATCCACAATCCTTATGTGAAACATGAACACACAATTTCTTTTTTCTGTGTGTTCTAAAGGGAGAAAAACAGTTAGCATGATGGGACACACCTATTTTCATTATAAAGCCCTGTAAAAAAACCTGCAGCAATGCTTTATAATTTTATATACATGCTGTGACCATGCACAGGTACCTTCTTGATAACATGCAATATGTTTACTTTTTAACTATTTCATTCTGTTTTGCCGTGTTATGAACGTCTTTCCTGGACGCGTTGCTTTGGTGATGATTTCCAAAGTGGAGGTGAGGGGGGCAGCTCAAGATCAAAATGAACACCACCTACACACATGCCAGAATGGCTTTACATTGCTTTAGAAATGTGGAACATTTATAAATGCAAGGTGTTAATGTTACTCGAAAATATTGCCAGACATGGTTGTCATAGGTTGGGTTGATACCAACACCGCTCTTCTTGTGCAGTGTGCAAGTGGCCATCAGTAATGTAATTGGATGTGTGTTGTCATGTTTTGTTACTGTGTGTGTAGCTTGGTACGCGCGGGAATGGCATGTTATATGCCAGGCTTTGTATTACATGAATATATACTGATCGCTCCTAAATGAAAAAAAATGCTCCTGTGCTCCAAGGGATAAATAAGCCCACACCCCTGAAATGGGAGCATATGGGAGGCAAGTCATCACAACTGCATGACTTGGTGGTGTAAATGTGGAGCTTGCCAACCCGTTTTGACAGGAATGGAGTGTGGCATACGCATCGATGGAAAGGCTGTGTTTGAGTGGTGAGGAGGGCGTTGCTCCAAGAGATTGCATCACAACGGACAAAGAGTTGTTGGCGCCATCAAACCCTGCAGTGATAGAAACTTTTTTCCACCTACCCAAATGAACTGGAAAAGACACCCCAGACCAGCTGGACCTGACCATTCCCCATAAAATTGATCCACACAGTCCCATCTAGCAGTGTTTAAACAAAACATGGAATGTGGGTTAATACTTTACAAATCATTTTTCTATTTAGAGTTATTATGCTTGTTCTTGTTTCCTGGGCTGTACAGAGTGGTGTCTTATTGTTTTGTTTTTGCATCACATCACAGTGCAAAGAAAGATACACCTGTGTTAGCTGCTACAATAACAGTGATGCTCTATCTTGGGTTAACTACAGGTCAGTTATGCAAATAGAACATTGCAGGCTTTTTTTAGGGCTTTGTAATCGAAATAAGTGTGTCCTGTTATGTTCTTTGTTAGCTCCCATATGCTAGCTGTTTGTAAGAGCGCCAGAAAAGAGGGATGTGTAGTCATGCTTCACGTAAGGATTGTGGAAGGTGGTCAAAATTCCAAAATAAATGTATAATTTTCCTTTAATGCGCATGCAGAGGTAGACACTGGATGTTGACCACTCATGATTTAATGCAGCTGCGGCTATTTTGTGTCATTCGTGAAAAACTACACAAGGTTGCCTCCAGTTACAGCTGCTAATACGGATGTTTTTTTATCCGTGTCTAAATGGACATCTTGATAGTGACTTGCTTTTGTATACACGGCAACTGTAGGAGCTTCTGCATTTAACTGAATAGATTTGTTAGTTATTAATATGATACTGTGATAATTACAGAAGCTCAACATTGGCTTTCTTATTCGATATTGTTTGCGCTTCACTGATATCAACCAATCACCCTCTATGTCCCACCACTACTCGCTAGGCGCTGGCCATGCCATCGAGCGTGCGGGCCGGGAGCCTGAAGGACCCGGAGGTGGCTGAGCTCTTCTGCAGGGAGGATCCTGAGAAGCTCTTTACAGACTTGAGGGAGATTGGACATGGGAGCTTTGGCGCTGTCTACTTTGTGCGTAGTTTTTTCTCTTCGGTTAACGGGCACATAATGATATAACAGAGGGATGGTTAAAGAGCTGTGATTTAAAGATTGTGAAAAAACGTGTTCTTTAGGCCCATGACATCCGCACCAATGAGGTGGTGGCCATCAAGAAGATGTCCTACAGTGGCAAGCAGTCCAATGAGGTGAGAGTTACTGTCAATCAAACTCTTATTGTCTGAGATAAACGTGTTTTCTCATCAATGCAACGGTCGTCTATCAGAAATGGCAGGATATCATCAAGGAAGTGAAGTTCCTCCAGAAACTGCGGCATCCCAACACAGTCGAGTATCATGGCTGCTACCTAAGAGAGCACACGGCGTGGGTGAGTGCACGTTTGTTTGGTTCTTGAGCGGCTTTATTGCTGTTACTTGCTATCGGACTGAGGCTATATGAAATTGGGAAGCTTCTGGTTTTCATGACATCATGAAAAAAACCCATCCATGACCGTGTATCCGCCCACAAACTACAGCTTTGTAGAAAATCAAGCTTCACTACACATCTTAAAATAGAGCCTGAAACTCTGTCAGCTATCTGTTAGCCAGCTACAGACGTGGGAGCCGCGCTTTTGATCATTTCAGTTGTCCTTCAAGGAAAAGGCTAGTGCTGTTAAAATGTGACTGGATTGATAGCACTAAAGTTTACACAGCTATGCTAGTGTTGTGTCATCCTGCCCCACTTCTTAATGTTACGTACGTACGTATGTGATATATGGTATCCTTTATATACACACACTCAGTGACATTGTCTCTCTGACAGCTGGTGATGGAGTACTGCTTGGGCTCTGCTTCTGACCTTTTGGAAGGTAGGGAAAAAATATGTTGCATGTTAAGTTAATGTTTACAAGGCACTACCTTGTTGTGTAAAGTATGTTTGTACTCAACACTATCTGACATCACTTAGTCCACAAGAAGCCCCTCCAAGAGGTGGAAATAGCTGCTATTACCCATGGTGCACTTCAGGGACTGGTTTATCTTCACTCTCACAACATGATTCACAGGTATGCAGACGCTTCCTGTGTAAGCTCATGCAATACTTGGAGTACACACTCTCCAGTAGGTTTTGCCATCACAACTATTATGCTGAGCTGTCACTTTCTTCTCTCCCGATTATTTGTCCTACTCAGGGACGTGAAAGCAGGAAACATCTTGCTCACGGAGCCGGGGCAAGTCAAACTGGGCGACTTTGGTTCTGCGTCCATTGTCGCGCCGGCCAACTCCTTTGTGGGAACACCTTACTGGTAAACACTTCATTATATCACAATCCGTTTGTCATACTCTGTTGCGGTGACCATAAATACGTCTCCTCAAATTAAAGGCAGACAATAAGTGGTAAAATGCTTTTGGTTCCTCCTCCATGCAGGATGGCCCCTGAGGTGATCCTGGCCATGGATGAGGGTCAGTACGATGGCAAGGTAGATGTGTGGTCACTTGGCATTACCTGCATAGAGCTGGGTAAGAGGCAGACATTAATCTAAAAGTGCATACTGCACTACCTTCCTCTTCTCTGTTTCTCCATCATCTGCCAGCATCTCTCCTTCTCACTATATGTGGCTTTCCCCCTGTGTAGCGGAAAGGAAGCCTCCTCTATTCAACATGAATGCTATGAGTGCCTTATATCACATCGCCCAGAATGAGAGCCCTGTGTTGCAGTCAAATCACTGGTGAGAGATTCTGATAAAGCTGCGTGACTTGTAATGGTCACTTCTGGGACATTTCCTACATGTAAATTATTGTGGCACACTGCCACTACAAAAAAAACACCACACCTTAAAATGTAGTTTTGATTTTTTTTTTTTTCACTTGAAGAAAATGTTAAATAATATAGCGTATGAAAGAATATATTTGCTGTACACAGTAGTGTTAAAAAGGGTTTTTTGCATCTTGTCACATGTGAACTTTTCAGATCATTAAACAAATTCAAGTATTAGTGACACAATTGAACACAAAACACAATTTTTCAACACAACTTTTTATTAAGGGAGGAAAAAAAATCCAAACCTGCTTTTAAAAAAGCCAAGTGTGGAAAAAGTGTCCCCTAAACCTATGAAAGACTTAGCAGCAACAACTGCAATCAAGCGTTTGCGCTAACTTACAGCGATGAATAGGAATTTTAGCCCACACATCTTTGCAGAATTGTTGTAATTCAGCCACATTGGAGGGTTTTTGAGGGCCTTTTTAAGGTCATGCCACATCATCTCAAGACTTTGACTTGGCCAATCCAAAGTCTTCATTTTGTCTTTCTTCAGTCATTCAGAGGTGAAGTTGCTGGTGTGTTTTTGGATCTTTGCCCTGCTGCAGAACCAAAGTTTATTTCAGCTTGAGATCACAAACAGATGGCTGGACATTCTCCTTCATGTTTTTAGACAGCAGAGATCACTGTTCCATTTATCACAAGTCTTCCAGGTCCTGAAGCAGCAAAACATCCCAAGACCTTCACACTACCACCACCATATCCTACTGTTGGTAGGATGTTCTTTTTCTGAAACATGGCATTACTTTTATGCCAGATGTAATGGGGCACACACCTTATTTCCAAAGTATTTTCCCAAGGTTGTGGGCATCATCAGTTTTCTGACAAAATAGAAACCAGCCTTGATGTACTTTTTGTTCCGCAGTGGTTTTAGTCTTGGAACTCTGTCATGCAGGCATTTTTTTGTCCAGTGTTTTTTTTAATGACAGAGTCATGACCACTCACGTTAACTGAGGCAAGTAAGGCCTGCAGTTCTTTGGATGTTGTTGTGGGGTCTTTGTGACCTCTTGGATGAGTCGTCGTCGTGCTCTTGGGGTCATTTGGTTGGCCAGTTACTCCTGGGAAGTTTCAATAGAGTTATATATTTTTACCATTTGTTGATCATGGCTCCCACTGTGGGTTGCTGGAGTCCCAAAGTTTTCCAAATGTTCCAGATTGATAGATTTTCACACAGGGTCAATGTAGGGTTTTTTTTACTTCCTTAATAATAAACCTGATGTTGAGTTGTTCACCAAAGAATATTTGCCGCTGTATTTTTGTATCAGTGCTCTTTTATAGTGAAGTGAAATGTAAATGTTGGCACATAAAAACAAAAATAGATCACAAGTTGGATACACCTGTGCTATTATAACCCAGGACAGATTTCTATAACAAAAATACTTAAAATATTTTAATTATTTTGAATAAATGAATTAAAAAAAATAAAAACTAAAAACAATATATTTTCAATTTATTGATAATACTCTAAAACAGGCGTCAAATTAAATTTAGGTTTGTGTCAAATAGTACGAAATCTTGTACTTTGTTACAAGTCGCATAGTTCTATTGAACTAAAAAAGCCAGGTAACAAAAGGAAGCTCGACATTTTAGACTCTCACTTTTTAAGTTCTCTCACCAACCTTGCCATTAAATTTACAGTTTTGCGATGATCTGCAGGTTTATGTTCTGCTGGTGGGTGAAAAACGTTAAATACGTTAATAAATAAATTAGTCATAAAATTGTTATTTGTCATCATATTTAAAAAATGCAGGTGCAGCAGTGACATGACAGGGGCGGCAGTCCCATACAGCCCACCAGCAAAGCTTCAGAAAATCTGAGGGGAAACCCTGAAATCATAAGAGTACATACATGTCCTTTTTATTCTAGAAACCCGAAGACTTGAATTCTAGCTACAATACAACACACACAACACACAACACTAAATGGGCCTCTTTTGAAACGTCTCAAAATGTATGCTGCCAGTGTTAATGTTTGATGAGCTCTTTTAATACCAGACGTGTCTTTCAGGTCGGATTATTTTCGCAATTTTGTGGACTCATGTTTGCAGAAGCTTGCCCAGGACAGACCTACTTCTGACGTGCTGCTGAAGGTGCATGCATGTTTAATGTTACATATTTCTGCACTGCAGGCCAATTGTAGCACTTATTGTCGCTTTTGCACCCTTTCACCCTTGAGCTTTTGGTCATGACGCAGGTCTCCAAAATGATCATGGAGTCCAATGTTTAACCCTTTGGGCTTCATTAGTGTGCATTAGTTGGACGTATTGTGTCATTGATTACTTCTGATTATTGTATGATGATCATTTGTTTCCAATACAGCACACAGAAGTCCTTCAATAAATCTTGCTTTCTAACACTTCTCTTATTCTCCATGCAGCACCATTTCCTATGCAGAGAGCGTCCCATGACAGTCGTGATGGACCTCATTGCACGCACAAAGGATGCTGTCCGGGAGCTGGACAACCTGCAGTACCGGAAGATGAAGAAAATCCTCTTCCACGAGGCCCACAATGGCCCTGCCCCGGAGGGGGCCGACGAGGAAGAAGTAAGAGGGCACGCAATAGTTGGAGGTGTTGAAATATACAGAATTCAACTGGTTTTGTCATTTAAAAAGAGGAACCCAAGCATTAGTGAATCAGAACCACTTTGTTTCTTTAATCCTGCTTTTGTATCGGAGCCCTTAATGTACAGATGTGGCCAAAATTGTTGGTACCCTTTTGGTTAATGAAACCAAAACTCAAAATGGCCGCAAAATAACTTAAATCTGACAAAAGTAATAATAAATACAAATTCTATGAAATTTAACCATTGAAAGTTAGACATTGATTTTCAACTCCTGAAACAGGCCTGGACAAAAATGATGGTACCCCTAGAAAAGACTGAAAATGATGTGACCAAAGGGACATGTTAATCCAGGTTTGTCCACCAATTAGCATCATAGGTGTCTACAATCTTTTAATCAGTCAGTAGGCCTATAAGTAGGGCTACAGGTAGTCACTGTGCTGTTTGACATGGTGTATACCGCACTCAACATGGACCAGAGTTGTCTCAGGAGATCAGAAAGAAAATTATAGACAAGCATCTTAAAGGTACACGCTCTAAGACCATCTCCAAGCAGCTTTATGTTCCTGTGACAACAGTTGCACATATTTTTCAGAAACGTAAGATCCATGGGACTATAATCAACATACCTGGACGTGGCCGCAGGAGGAAAATTGATGACAAATCAGAGTCGGATAATACAAATGGTAACAAAAGAGCCCAAAAAAAGTTTTAAGAGATTCAAGGTGAACTGTAAGCTCAAGGGACATCGGTGTCAGATCGCACCATCCATCGTTGTTTGAGCCAAAGTGGACCAAGGAGGACACCATTGTTGAAAACAAATCATAGAAAAGTCAGATTGGAATTCGCCAAACTACAATGTGACAAGCCATAAAGCTTCTGGAAGAATCCCCTAGGGACAGATGAGACAAAAATTTAACTTTTTGCCAAGGCGCATTAGCTCTATGTTCACAGATGAAAAAATGAAGCATAAATGAAGCATAAGAAAAGAACACTGACCCTACTGTGAAACATGGAGAAGGCTCTATGTTCTGGGGCTGCTTTGCTGCATCTGGCACAGGGTGGCTTGAAACTGTGCAGGGTACAATGAAATCTCAAGACCTTCAAGGGATTCTAGGGGAAAATTTGCTGGCCAGTGTCATAAAAAATTGGGAACCACTGAGTTAGAGGTACCATCATTTTTGTCTATGCCTGTTTCCTGAGTTTATATTTTTTTAAATAATTCTGTTGAAGCATGGTTGAGAAGCAATGTCTGACTTTCATTGGTTCAATTTTGTAAAAATTTTCTATTATTACTTTTGTCAGCTTCAAGTTATTTCTGTGGCCGCTGTGAGTTTTTCTTTCATCAACGGAAGGGTACCAACAATTTTGTCCCCATGTGTATATTGTGAGCACTTCCCTTCCCAACAAAAGACTTTGTTGCCATTAATGTTCAAACAAGTGTACTCTTCTCCAAAAGGAAATGGTGGAATTCAGAGAATGTTGCTTGTATGTTTTATTCCTACATAGTCCCTATGAAGTGTAATCCTCACACCGAGCACTTAATATTAGGCAATAATAATTTGATTCTTTTCCACGTTTCCCCCAGGACGTGGAGCAGTACATGCTGCGCACGGGCACGATCAACAGCATGGAGAGCTCCCACTCGCTGCCATCCATGTCCATAAGCGCCAGCTCCCAAAGCAGCTCCGTCAACAGCCTGGCTGACGGCTCAGACGACAGTGGCGAGATGGCCATGATGCAGGAGGGCGAGCACACAGTCACCTCTAACAGCTCTGTCCTACACAAACCGCTGGTCAGTCCTCGTCTTTTTATTTTTTTGTCTTGGCGCATGAACTCAAAATCTTGAGTTACTACTAAGACTATGACTATTAGAGTCAGATAAAAGCCAAAAAAGCACCCGGTGGTATTCTCAAGTAGGTCCCTTGCAAAAAATGTAATTAATGAAGCGTATGCCTGCTGTCATACGGGACACAGTGGGTTGAATAACGGCACAACCATTTCACGGATGCAGGAAGTAGTAACAATGCATACCCATGTGCGTCCCGCGTACTATTTTTGTGCACCTAAACATTACATTACACTAAACAGTACATAAACAGAATTACAAAACAGTAATTTAATCATGTCTTTGGCTAAATAATAATAAATTCATGCCATTGCTTACTTTTCTTGTCTTAAGGAAGGCCATGAAAAAAACGCTTTGTAATGCAATGGCTTGTTAAATTCAGCAATGGTGCTTGTTGATCCACTGATCCCATAAATGTTTTTTAAAATCTCCGGCAGACCGGTTGCGTTTGAGGTGTGTTAAAAAGCGGAGTTACGCAGACAGTCCCATTTGAATATGTTTATGAGCACGGCTTTGTGGCGGACCGCTGGATTTGAGTCGCAAACTGCCTCACATTTTAACATCGACACTGATCATATAATGGCATACAATAAAAATGTTTTCCCTTATGTAGATTCTGATTGAAATCTCCCCGTCAACCATTGCCATCTTCTTTAGAGCCACGACAACATCTATGATGACCCCTACCAGCCAGAGGTTGACTCCCAACGAGATGCGACTTCCGCTAGTGTAGGTGGAGGTGGTGGCGGAGGAGGGGGAGGTGGGCGACGTCGTCGAGGCAGAGACCATTTTGCCACCATCAGGACAGCCTCGCTCGTCACTCGTCAGATCCAAGAACACGAGCAGGGGTCAGCCCTGAGGGAGCAGATGTCTGGGTAAAGCAAAATAGATACAACCCTGGAGGTAAAAATTACAGCGTTTTATCCTCATCGCCTACTTTTGGTCCCCAGGTACAAGCGTATGCGCCGGCAGCACCAGAAACAGTTGATGGGCCTTGAAAACAAGCTGAAGGCGGAGATGGACGAGCACCAGCTGAGGCTGGACAAGGAGCTGGAGAACCAGAGGAACAGCTTCTCTATGGAGGGCGAAAAGTTATCCAAGAAGCACTCGGCTATCATGGACAAGGAGGTGAGCTGGTTAGCCGTTGGTTAGAGTTGTGTTAAATTTTAATGAGTTTTTGTTTTATTGCCCCTCTCAGACAAAGGCAGTTTTGACTGAGGAGAAGAAGTTCCAGCAGCACATACTCGGCCAGCAGAAGAAGGAGTTGACAAGTCTGCTGGAGTCACAGAAACGACAGTATCGACAACGCAAAGAGCAGCTTAAAGAGGTGCTGGCCATGTTTTAGCATCTGACACACGTACACAATGCAGTCGGCAAAGATTAATACTCATCCTTGCACGTTACTGTCGCTCAAGGAGCTGAATGAGAACCAGTCTACCCCCAAGCGGGAGAAGCAGGAGTGGCTTGTGCACCAGAAAGAGTGTCTGCAGCAACTCCAAGCGGAGGAGGAGTCGGGCCTGCTGAGAAGGCAGAGACAGTATTATGAGCTCCAGAGTCGCCAGTACAAAAGGAAGATGCTGCTGGCACGCCACAACCTGGAGCAGGATCTGCTCAGAGAGGTGACTGCTTTGAAAAGTTATTTTTTGGGCTACATGTTGACTAATTGGTAGGTGCTCTGTTTTCCTCTTCCTCGCCTATTAAAAAAATACATCATTCATATATGGTAACAGTCATTTTGAGTCCAGTGTAAAGATGCCACATACAGCAACATACCTTTTTAACAGCGACAATTATGCTGGGTTAACCTACTTGCCAAATGAGGGGAAAAAAGACACGCGGCTTGCATGTCCGTAGATGACAGGCAAATAGTTGGCAGCACACCAGGCTTTATTATGTGTAGTGAAACCAGTTTGCTGCTTTTTATATCCTTAGAATATGTTCAGTATATGCAATCATTTTTTATCATTCATGTAATTCTACACTAGGATCTGAACAAGAAGCAGACCCTGAAAGACCTGGAGTGTGCCATGCTGTTGCGCCACCACGAGTCCACCCAGGAGTTAGAGTTCCGCCAGCTGGGCCTGGTGCAGCGCACCCGGGCCGATCTGATCCGCACGCAGCACCAGACAGAGCTCACTAACCAGATGGAGTACAACAAGCGACGTGAACAGGAACTCCGTCAGAAGCACGCCATGGAGGTCCGCCAGCAGCCCAAGAGCCTCAAAGTGAGTGAGGGCAGCACCGCCCAGAACGAGGGCTCCCCCGAGGAGGCCCAAGGCCAGGCAACAGAGGAGCAGAATGATGGCCATGATGCTGGGGATGAGCCGCTGGATGGCTCAATTGAGGAGTTAGCAAAGATAGATGAGACCAAAAAGATAGAGCTCGATAAAAGAGATGAATTTAAAGATGAGGAAGAAGACGAGGGCGTCCAACACGTTGCTGACTTGTCAAATGGAATTTCAGATGAGAAAGAGGGGTGGGAAATGAGGGAGGTGGAAGGGGTCCAATGGGAATATGAGGCAGATGAAAGTCAGACTACACACTTAAATGTAGAGGAAGAAGGAAGAGGTGTGGCCGATGGCTGCCCATCCGAGCTCATCTCTGTGCTGTCACTAGAAAAAAGGCGGGAGCAGGAGCTGGACGAGTTGTCTGAGTTTTACTTCCCGGAAGCACTCGAAGAGCTGGAACCTGTTCCCGCCAGCTCCCCCCCTCCGCCACCACCCACCCAGTCGTCGCTCCCGTCGCTCTTCTCCCACGCTGTCTGCCTCCTCCTCTCGCTCTCAGCCGCCGCCCAAACCTCTAACCTGACCCTGCTGTTCCTCTGCGTTTTCCTCCTCTCCTTGCGGCGTTCGCCGCCGCTGCCGTCGCTTTCATCTCTCCTGCTGTCGGCCGAGCTTGCACTCTTGGCACACTTCTTCTCCTACATCCTCCTCCGCTCCTGCTGCTCGCTGTCGTTCTCCGCCTATCTGTCAATCAGCCTCTGGGCCAACGGCCTCTTTAGTCTGGGTCTGTCCTTCAGCCTGGGCATGTACTACATCCCCATGATTTTGGTGTCTGCCTCCTTCCTCTCCTCACCCTCCCTATTCCTGTCACTCTACCTGCTGGTGGTGCTGGTTGTCCGGCCGGCCCGCGACTTCCTCCAGCACGCACCCCGCAAAGTCAGTCGACTGTGCATACGCGTGCTTTTCCGCCTTCCCCGACCACTCTTCGCCATGTGTCAGTCGCTCCTCGGCGGCGTGGCCGAGCGTAGCCTCTATGAGATGTTCCCCAAAGCGGGGCGCAACTGGGGAGTGCGGCAGTCAAAAATTCCTGTCCCCCTCAAGAGTCTGCCCTCGAAACATCAGGCTCGTGTGAGAAGTCCCTCGATGCTGTCTCAGGGAATCCTTTGGGTGAAGCGTTTCAGCCGGCGCCCCCTGGGAGTGCTCGCTGACTTTGCTAACTCGCTAGTGCTAAAACTAGCTCGGCAGCTGGTCCAAAAACTGCCAGTTGGCGTTCGTCTTGGGCTGAGACGCGTGGGCCTGCTGAAGAAGGAGATGCGCAGCAGGCTGCCTCGACTGCTCCCTCGTGAAGTAAGAGAGAGGAGGATGAGGGAGAGGGTTAGGAGGGAGAGGGAGAGGCGGCGCAGGGAGGAGCGAGAGAGGATGCTGCGCGACGGGGCCAGGTGGGAGTGTGGCTTAAGGCGAACATCCTCTGAAAGGTTTGTCAGGGGTAAGGTTCGCCCGTGGAGATAAGTGTTTTTGTGATTCCGCTCACCAGCCCCCCCCACCGACACACACACACACACAATTTGGCTGCTGCACTGTGGAGATCCCACACAAACCCAGTGAAGTTTTAACATTTCATGATTGTGCTTTTTGTAAAAGTTTCCTTTTGTTCTTAATGTGTAAGACAATTTGAAATGTTTTTTTATTACCTATGGTATGTCTGCAATTTTTGTTTTCTATTTTTTTCTGGTCTTAATGATCTCAGTGCATAGAACAAATATGGCAGTGTTACCTTTAAAGCTGTGTCCTAATGTCACTAACATTCCCCTAAACACTATAGCCTAAACCATACCAAACGTGCAGTTAACGACTCTCTAGTTGCTTGCGCACATATCCACACAAATATTACATTTTACAATATTTGCATCCAGTTTCACCTTTTATTGCAGTATATGCAATAATATTGTTAGAATTTACCATGTAAAAATGTTGTTATATGAAGCTGATGTTGAGTGCCTTTCAAGAAATATTGCCATATTGCGTTTTAATAGTCTATTTAGACAAATAGTGGGAAGGAAAAATATATATTTATATATGTGTATATATCTATACGGAATATGTGATTACTTCGGAGCCATACAGTATAGACAATCTTTTACGCAGATTATATCCAAAAACTGATAAAACTACTGAATGTGAAAGTGAACTTGAGTGAATAATAATGTGTTTGAAGTAGCAAACTAAGGTTTATCGGGGAAGAAATGCACATTAGTGAAGGCAAAACTCCTTCAGGATAAAACATTTTGAGTTTTGCTTTTTGGGTCTCCCTTCAAACAAGCTTTAAAAGAGACATTTCACATCGTATTTTATTTGACTAACTTATATTTTTTGCTATTGTGTTTGACTATCAGTTGTTCCCTGTTTACATGTTTGTATTGTGTTGTCACCTTTTTTTTAACCTAATTTAAGCAGGGTTTTTTTAAGGCATGTACTGCATTGTTAGCCACCTTTTTATTTTTTTTTATTCACATTTGGCAAGTATTCAAAAAATGTCATTTGTCGCACTTCAACTTTTTTTTTGCACCAGAATAAATTAAATTGGGTTGAAATAATTGAAATCATTGTCTTTTTTTTATGATTTGCTATCCTTTGTTTTGTTTTATCCCTTCATTTTGGTTCCTGTCTTTGTTTTCATTGTCATCACTCCTGTGTCGTCACCGTGTGGAACTCGTGCCATGGATGGCCGGTACACTGCAGGTTTTCTCCTTCCCAGCCAGTTCCTCCAGTGGGTGATTTAATTAAGGAACTTCTTGCCTCAAATTGAAGGAGGCCTTGATCATTTAAATCACCTGCTTTAGTGACCGGCTGGAAAAACGTGCAGCGTCTCGGCCCAAAATGACATGAGGTTGACACCCTTTTATAGTTTTGTGTCCTCCTCTGTTTAACACCTGCCTTAGCCCGTACTATTTACAGAACTTTTAAAAATGTATTTTATTTTTTCTGTGTCGCAACAAATTTTTCAGGCCAGCAGTCAAAAAATGCAACCCAAAAATATTTCCCCTTTTTAATCGGGCCTATTTAAAAAAAATGAAAACATTTAAAATGCGAAAAGTACTTGAATTAAAATGTGTTTTATATTGTCATTCATTATTTATTTTTGTACTTTCATATTTGATATTAATGATAAAGTAAGCTGCTTCTTAGGTGGTGCACCATGTTTTCTGATGAATGTTAGACTTCCACCTCTCTCTCTCTTTCTCTCTCTCTCTCTTCTCCCTGTCTTCAGTCCAAAGAGCTGCAGATAAAGCGTCAATTCCAGGACACATGCAAGATCCAGACCCGCCAGTACAAGGCCCTGCGGAACCACCTGCTGGAGAACACGCCCAAGTCAGACCACAAAGCCATGCTGAAGCGCCTGAAGGACGAGCAGACCCGTAAACTGGCCATCCTGGCTGAGCAGTACGACCACTCGATCAACGACATGCTGTCCACGCAGGCTGTGAGTCACACAAGTTGTTCATCTGTATAACCACACCCCCTCATCACGTCCCATCTCTTCCTCCGTTGTCTTCCCTTTCTCAGCTACGTTTGGACGAGACCCAGGAAGCAGAGTACAAGGTGCTGCGCATGCAACTGCAACAGGAGCTGGAGCTGCTCAATGCCTACCAGAGCAAGATCAAGATCCACACGGACACCCAACATGAGAGGGAAGTCAAGGACCTGGAGCAGAAGGTGTCCATCCGCCGCGCACTGCTGGAGCAGAGGGTTAGTACTCCCATGTCTCTTTATGGATAGAAGGGCGTGTAGAGTGGATGGCTGATGGACAGATGCATGGCTAGACAGACAAGTTAGTTACTGGCGGTATGGATGGATGGACATGAAGAGACAGCTGGATAAATGATGGGTGAAGTGGACATGTGGGAGAATCAATAATTTTGGGAAGGACTGACAGATGGATCGGTGGATGCGTGGGGTCTCTACAATCATCAAGACTACTGTAAATGTGGCCTGTGAGGTCCAAGTCAAACCATTGATACTCAAAGTGCAAGCATAAGCCACTCTTGAACTAAGAGAGAGGGTGTCTGTCCCCCGGATTGAGTCGCGGAGATGGTTCCCTAACAGAGGTTCTTGGTAACCAAAGAATCTACCTCCCACTCTACTTCTAAAAATTCTAGTACTGTTCAACCTTATCCGGTCATTATGTCTTTTTCCGGTGCAGTCAATATTTTTGATATGCTTCTACTTCAGACTTGATCTACTTGAGAGACCTAAGATGTTGTTTTCTGATTGAGTTTAAAAATAGCTTTATTGTTGTTAGACACCTAAACTGAAGTCCTGTTTACAGTCAGTGCAGTAAAATATTAACGATGAAAGTGTTAATTTTTTTGGTCCTCCCTATCACCATATCAAGATATTGTTATTGAGTCAGGTAGTGCGTATTGTATCGTGAGGGTACCCCGATATTGACAGGCCTTCTCCAAATACTTGATGCGGTCCCTCGGGTGAGTTTGAGATCCCTGGGTTAGATGAATTTACGGATGGGCAGGTTTGTTGACTGGATCGGTTGACAGACTGATAGATGGATGGGTAGCTGTAAGGACAGAGGGTTGGACTGGTGTGTTGATAAAGAACTGAGGGTTAACTGAGTGATTGGACAGGACTGATGGATGGAAGGATGAAGGTGGTGGACTTGCTTTGGTTGGGTGAGTTAGGTGAATGGCGGGACACAAAAACAGTGGGCTGCGTGGACGAATGGGCAGATAGATTAATTAATGGGGGGTGGTAGATAGACATGTGGGTAGAAGGATGGACGGATGTATGGATTGATCGACGGATGGATGTTGGACAGATTGATTAATGGCTGGTGTTGGCTGATGGTAAACTTGTCAGGAAAGTGGTTGGATGTATAGATGATGAAAAGGTGGATGGATGGACTGATGGATGGGTGGAAGCATCATTGGGGTGCAGGGACATATGGAGAGCTGGATAAATTGTTCAGAGTGTGGCTGGACAGATGGACTGGTAGATAGGTGACTGGGTGGATGAATAGACTGCTGATGGAAGCACCTCTGGCTGGCATCTTCACGGGATCCTGTGTCTTGCTGTCCTCAGATCGAGGAGGAGATGCTGTCCCTCCAGAACGAGCGCTCTGAGCGTATCCGCACCCTCTTAGAGCGCCAGGCCAGTGAGATTGAGAGCTTCGACTCTGAGAGTTTACGCCTGGGCTTCACGAGCTTGTCCCTCTCAAGCCTCCCTGCTGATGCCTACTCCAAGCAGGGTTACCCCAGCGCCCCGCCCCCAGCCACCCGCTCCACCAGTCACTGGAGCCATGGCATGCACCCCCAGAACGCTCCCCCACCGCAGCCCTCACGCCGGAGCCACAACAGCGGCAGCAGCGGAGGAGGAGGAGTAGGGGAACGCAGGACTGACTCTTCTTCCTCGCATAGCTTGGGAATGGCGCTGGCGCTGTCGAGGGACGGGCATCACCTGTCCCGCTCATCTGCCTCGTCCTCCTCCTCTTCGTCTTCTTCACAACACCAACGCCACCACCTCCCGCAGCACTACCACCACCAGAGCACGCCACAGCTGTATCGCGAACGAGAACGGGATAGGGACCGTGAACGGGAGAAGGAGCGGGAGTGGCCTGGTGTGCGAGGTCCCAGTGGTGACCTGGTCCACCCTTTACCCTTACCCTTTTCCCACCACCTGCCCTCCCGCTCGTCCTCTCAGTCCCTCGCCATGCTACCGCCGCCGCCACCCGCCCCTCCTTCCATTTCCGCCCCGTCCTCCTCCTCGTCTTCCTCCTCATCCTCGCAGGGGGGGATGTATGGCGGCGAAAGGGGTGGCAGCAGTGGGCTTGGCATACGTGCCGCCCCCAGTCTGATGGCTCTGAGAAACAGCCCCCAACCTCTCAGGAGGACGGCATCCGGTGGGGGTCCTGGGGCGGGCGGGGGCTCCGACGGCGTCCTGAGTCGGAGCACCTCCGTCACCTCACACATCTCCAATGGCTCGCACCTTTCCTACTCGTAGACGATGGCACGGGGGGGCAGGGTTTAGGTAAGTAGCTACCACAGGCTGCGTCTGAGTACTCCGCTTGTCTTGGAACAATTTTGTGAGGACAAGCTTGTTACTGAGCTGCGTCCTGCCTCCTTAGACTCAGGGTGGGAAACGGGAAGAGGGGAATGTATCGACACTTGAGCTTAGGTTTCAAAATAAAGTTTTTTTTTTTTAGACGTAGTAGGCTGCAGAAAAGGGGCGGTGTTTGTCTTCTTCTATGATGTTCTATGCTAGAATGGAGAACCAGCGAGGACCAGGGAAAAGGCAAAAAGTAGGTTTATGTGTACGTACTGTACTTGTATGTAGTGTCCGGATATATAAGCACTGCTACGCTAGCCTCCAGGATGGATGGTTTCACACTTCATTTTTTATGTAGTACAGCATTCAGTGTTTGGGGGAAAAAACAACAGATAAATGTTGCTTGGAACGTCACCAATGCCTTTAAGGGTTTCTTAAAGGGATGTCAGCAAAATTTCTATTTGATGGCCGCAACTGAATGTAAAGAACGGTGCAGAAGGAAAGAAAGTAGGAGTAACTATCAGAACGGTTGAGGCGTCCATGAGTACGTGTAGTCGTCGTAACACTCCAGTGCATGAGACATTCATAAGCGTCACCAAACGTCTTTGAAACGCTCCCACCGATCTTTATTGTACATATCGATGTGGGACATTACAAGCGAAGCAGAGCTTTTATAGACGTTCGAAGACGACGAGTAATTTTGATATATTCTGACGAGTATTGAATTTCTCCAACTTACATTTTCTATACAGTAGCTGTCAATATGACCATAGAGGCAAACCTGATTGTAGCTATTATAAAAAAATTATATATATATATACTGTATACTGTCAGGTATTGTTTGTTTTAATGATTATTAATAATAAGGCATTATTAATAATTGTTAACGTGTGTGTGTGTGTGTGTTGAATGGTGAAGTCTCGTTATGTTGCCACTTTTTACCGACAGGACTACTTTAGCCTGTGTATATAAAAAAAATACACACTCATATAGATAGTAGTATACTGTATATACACATAATAGTGTGTATGTATACGTGTGTGTACACATACATACACACGTGTGTGTATATATATACAGTGTATGTAGGGTGTCCCAGAAAAATGTATAAACACTTGAAATAATTGTAAACTAAGTGTTTATTAGCATCCATCCATTTTCTATACCGCTTACCCTCATTAGGGTCGCAGGTATTACAATATGTTTGCAAACGTCACTCTATTGTTTTCTCACCGCCTGTTATCACACTGATGTCCGTTCTGGTCCAGACATCCCCATAAAAAGAAGTCTGGCGGTGTGAGGTCTGGTGAACGTGGAGGGTATTCAACAACACCCCTCCGCCCGATCTCGTCAGGGAAGGCGCCCCCGCACTACCTCCTTGATGACCTCACACCGCCAGACTTCTTTTTATGGGGATGTCTGGACCACAACGGAGATCGGTTCGGGAACAGGCAGTGACAGAACAATAGAACGAGGTTTGCAAATTCTTGGACACGTTGAAAATTGAGCCAATCATAATAAACACCTAGTTTACGATTCTTTTTGGACAACTGGCCGCTGGAATGTACATTTGTTCCTTTTTAGTGTTTTTATTTCAACTGGAGACAAGTCGACATGCCCGTGGACTTTAAAGTGATTGCTGATGAGAAGGCCGGGGCCTTGACTGAGCTGCTGGCTTGGTGTACCTGTTGGTGCTGACCCGGCAGCGGTGACCGGAGCAGCTTTGTCACGACACATGACTGTTTGTTGTTGTTGAGGAGGTGACGCTGCTGAGGCCCCTAATGTCCTTCTCCACGTAGCTTTGGACTTGTGTTGGTTTGTGAATCGGAAGGATAATCACTCTGCTGTTTGTAATGACTCAGAAACACCAGCTCAACACGGTTCCCCGTGTGACCCGAAAGAACCGAATGCATGCATAGAAGTCCTTACATAACCCAAGACTGACAACATGCTTGTTTGTGTGTGGGGGGTTGTTTGTAGATGAGGCAGCTTATATGAGATGTGCAGGGTGCTTTTTTTTGTTGGGGGGGGGGTCATCTAAATGAAACACTTCAATCAAGCATTCCACGTTTGAGGAAACCACATGTATTGAGGGGAAATGGGTGCTTACATATTAAATGATATTAACACATTGATTTGATGTGCTTTGTTAGTCTTGTATCCATTTGCTCTTGTCCTCACTAGAGTCGCAGGCGTTTGCTGGAGCCTATCCCGGCTGACTTTGGCCGAGAGGCGGGGTACATCCTGGACTGGTCGCCATCCAATCACGGGGCACATGTAGACCACCATTCGCATTCATACTATTCATAGCAATGGGTAAATTAGCGTCTCCAAATAATCTAACAAGCTTGTGTTTGCACTCAGCTGGCGAACCATAGTCGGTCGCGGATGAGGAAAGAGTGTTTGGTGATGGTTTTTCTACGCTTCTACACAGATACAAACTTTTTTGACACGTTTTTATGTGCCTTGGACAGTGTTCGAACCTTAGTCGCAAAGTTTAGTTTCCTGAGTCTAAGTTTATTCCCAACACCGGTTGGTCCATAGCACCCGAAGTTTGAAAATTTGATGGACGGTGTCATCGTTCGACTGCTTTCCAACCTTAGTCGCTAAGTTTAGATTCCTGAGTTCTAGTTGACTTTATTGAGGTTGCACCGTATCTGATTGTACACACACACACCAGCAAAAAGTAATTGGTCAAATAGAAATATGTGTTTTACTCCTGTAGTTTACTTCTTTCCTCCTTTGTGTTACCAGCGCTTAAAGGGGACCTATTATACTCCTTTTCGGGCCTTTGTATTGAGTTCTGGACTTCTACTGTATACAGCAGCTTCACACGACAACCCGAGATCTTCCAGACTCCTCCAAGTACGCCTCCCGACGCGCCAACTTCGCTGTGATTGGGCACACTCCCAAGCGCCCCCAGGACCCCCGGAAGGCTGACAAACCCCATTGCTCAACATTTCCCATATAAGGAGTCCGGATTGTGTGACGTCAGTGTTGGGGTAAAGAACTTGTGTAAAACTGCTTTCAGGGCTAATTATCTGACGTGTTGGCATCGTTTCACGCAATAATATTTATATTCTATATAAGGCAGACAAGAGGAAAAGCATAACAGGTCACAAAGTGTTATTAATATTCTATATTATTCAGTATGTTTATATTTAATGACAAACTAACCTGCAAGTGTGAATTGGACCACATTGTTTACCATTCCAGTAAGTTCATGTTTAAAAATCTGATTATTTTTTTCATGTGCATAAGGAACACAAAAATGTATTTGTCAAAAATACCAACAATCCGGGTACATATTAAACGGTGTTACCATGACAACTGGCAAAGCTGAGGATCCATCCATTTTCTGTACAGTTCATCCTCAAGGGTCGCGGGCATGCTGGAGCCTATCCCAGCTGGCTGTGGGCAAGAGGCGGGGTGCAGTGGCAGGTCACATACAGGAGGGAAAGTGGAGGATAAAACCCAAAGAACCGTGCAGGTGGAAGGATAACATTCTAACATTCAATTTTTCATATCGTTGCAAAGGCCTGTTCAACAAAGTTCTAACATTAGAAGCCCATGTATGTACATTCAATAACAAGCAAAAAGAAAGCGCTTTAACTTTAAAAACAGTAATTACTATATTTACTTTGTGTGTAAGAAAGAGTAAACACTATATTACAATACTTATGCATCACCATAACTCGGCCAATTCCGCCCGAGGTCAGTTAGGGTAGGCTCCAGCATCCCCGCGAGAAAATAAGCGGCAGTGTTGCACTATATATCCATCTCGTGCACTGTCTATAATGACCAGCAGGGGGCAATCTTGCAAACGACGCCATTCTGGAAATTCAGATGTACCATTCATTTTGTAACGTTCTTTTTAATTACATAATCGAGGAAAACGAGCGATTAAAAAAAAAGATTTGCTGTAAAAGCTATTCAATTTTGTACTTCTATTTAACTTTGTGAGGTGTATATTTAGGAGACTTTCCCTTAATCAGCAGCAGACACCCTTGCAAAAGAAGCCATATTGAGATTTTCTCACTTAACTGGCTGTCGTCAATTAACGCCATTAGATTTAAAATCATTTTTAATTTGTCGAGTGATATCCGGATGTACATCAACCTTAAAGTGACCATTCAAGACTGATCTTAATTACAGGAACTTTATTTTAAAGTTTGCACAGACAAAGACGGGACAACACACTAAGCACATGAAAAAAAACTTTGAATGTGCGGAACTTTTGGTACATTCCCAATGCCGCTAATACTCTTCTCCTTCGTCTTCCTCCCCAATGCTGTCGGCGCCCACCTCCTCGTAATCTTTCTCCAGGGCGGCCATGTCTTCTCTGGCCTCAGAGAACTCTCCCTCCTCCATGCCCTCGCCGACGTACCAGTGCACGAAGGCTCGCTTGGCGTACATCAGGTCAAACTTGTGGTCAAGTCTGGCCCAGGCTTCTGCGATGGCGGTGGTGTTGCTCAGCATGCAAACGGCCCTCTGCACCTTGGCGAGGTCACCGCCTGGAACAACCGTGGGGGGCTGGTAGTTGATGCCCACCTTGAAGCCGGTGGGGCACCAGTCCACAAACTGGATGGAGCGCTTTGTTTTGATGTTGCTGATAGCCGAGTTGACGTCCTTGGGCACCACGTCACCACGGTATAGCAGGCAGCACGCCATGTACTTGCCGTGACGGGGGTCGCACTTCACCATCTGATTGGCCGGCTCGAAGCAGGCGTTGGTGATGTCCGCCACAGACAGCTGCTCGTGGTAGGCTTTCTCGGCCGAGATGACGGGGGCGTATGTTGCCAGAGGGAAGTGGATACGCGGATAAGGAACCAGGTTGGTCTGGAACTCAGTCAGGTCTACGTTCAAGGCGCCGTCGAAGCGCAAGGAGGCGGTGATGGACGACACGATCTGACCGATCAGCCTGTTGAGGTTGGTGTAGGTGGGCCGCTCGATGTCCAGGTTCCTACGGCAGATGTCATAGATGGCCTCGTTGTCCACCATGAACGCACAGTCCGAGTGTTCCAGGGTGGTGTGGGTGGTCAGGATGGAGTTGTAGGGCTCCACTACTGCAGTAGACACCTGGGGGGCCGGGTAAACCGCAAACTCTAGTTTGGACTTCTTGCCATAGTCGACCGATAGGCGCTCCATGAGGAGGGAGGTAAAGCCTGAGCCGGTTCCGCCTCCAAAGGAATGGAAGATGAGGAAACCTTGAAGGCCTGTGCACTGATCAGCCTTCAAAACATGCACATTTGTTAGCATTGCACGCCTAAATTATGAATTACTATGACAAATTGACTGTTCACCAGTTTGCGAGTTCTGTCCAGAACCAGGTCGATGATCTCCTTGCCGACGGTGTAGTGACCACGAGCGTAGTTGTTTGCGGCGTCCTCCTTCCCGGTGATCAGCTGCTCCGGGTGGAAGAGCTGGCGGTACTTTCCAGAGCGTATTTCATCTGAGAACCAGCACATGAACACATTTTAGCGCATACTCGGGCCGTGCAAGACTTCGGCCCCTGCAGGTGCTGTGAGAACGGCGTAGGTTTCAGCTTTGGATCACTTCTACTGTGCCAATTACACCAGTACGTTTGAACGAGTGCAAATACACCATTAAATCACACTCTCCCAATCTTAACCGTGCCGTTGAGCTTTTGTCTTTTTTACCAATGACAGTTGGTTCCAGATCCACAAAGACGGCCCGGGGAACATGCTTGCCAGCCCCGGTCTCGCTGAAAAAGGTGTTGAAAGAGTCGTCTCCACCTCCGACGGTCTTGTCACTCGGCATCTGACCGTCAGGCTGGATGCCGTGCTCCAGACAATACAACTCCCAGCATGCATTGCCCATCTGGGCGCCTGCCTGGCCCACGTGCATGGAAATACACTCGCGCTGGGAGAGAGAAAAGCAGAGTAAGAAATACGTTTGGACACATTGTACACACATTGTACACACATTGTACACACATTGTACACACATTGTACACACATTGTACACACTGCAGTGGCGTTGGTGTCACAATGACCGAACCGCTACTGTGCTGCGTTCACGGACATGCGGTTATCGAGCGACGCTTTCTGCTTGAGGCCCTGGTGGGGGGTGGGGAGATTAACTTCCGGCCTCACCTCGCGGTAACGGTAAGGCTTAACGCACGTAGCAAGATATTACATCGGTAAAGCCGCATTTAACGCTTTTAAAACAGACCTACGTCGCTGGGTTCAAACATTTTCTTGCAAACGCAAACTACGCAGGCGTTACAGGGTGCACGCGCCCGCTCGAGCGACCTGGAGTGACATCCGAAGTTGGGAATAAAAACACGACGTTTGTTACTAATCCTCCGAGTTACAACACAAGTCGGATGTTTAGAAGTTAGCGTGTATTCGTGCCGTAACAACGGCCAACAAAAGCCGGGGTTGTGTTTTTTTCAACGCCGACATACACTCAAACGCAACGTTAACGAGGCGTTGGACTATTTCTGGCCTTTTTTGCCGCTCACCATTTTGCTAGTTATTGCCCTCCTCGTCGACGTCGAGCAGTCACGTGAAGAAGGCTGAACTGAATGCGACAATGAGGCGGCAGTCGTACTTATACTTTCTCTCGGGGGGCGTGGCCAAAGCGGAAAGTTTGAATTTGCTCTCGCGAGCGAACGTTGGTCGAGTCATGCTGCCTTCACGTGCATTCCGTAAACTTGTGACTCCGAGACAACGCCTTGTTTGTCCGCACCCTGGCATGTGTTGAATTGGCGCCAAAATGTTCCATCGTTTGTTTATTGGTATATTTAACTCATCATTTTAAACCCCTCTCACTGTGATGCAGTGCTATCTATTGTTATCATCTACAATGAATACTGTAAATGGCTTGTTTACGTTCTTTTATGCTCCGCTATTCTTTCATTTATTTTGAAGAGCAAGTAATTCTGCCACCGGACGCTTTTATTTTGGTGGGACAGCTTTCTTTTTCCTGTGTGTGAAAAGGGAAACTTTGCTTGCATCCCCACACCAATGTGCTCATGTATTTTCTCAGTTTCTAGAAAGTTTCCGGCGGTGAAAAGACAGCGCCCTTGGAAGGCGGAATGAGATGTCTCGGTGCAAAATCTAAGCCAGAAGAATAAAGGCCCCTGTCTGAAACGCCACGTCTGATGAAGTTATTCCAAGGGGCCTCTACAGTGAAAACTCATGGCTGCACCAGACCTGCCATCCCTTCAGGGAACTGATACCATCAACATCCAACTGCCCACCAGTTACCAGCCAGCTGGATCTGCTCCCGCTGAAGTCCTGCGACCAGGCATTCCCATTAAAAGCCTGGGAAGTGGTTTAAAGGGGGAAACACTTTACCAGTTGAGCGTTCAATTATGACCTTTTGGGTTTTACTGCGCTCATGTTCCTTTGGGTGGCCATAATTAGTCATTGGGTGACATAGATACTACAGCTTATCAATGTAGATATATATATCAATACAATATGTATCAATATAGATTCGGGACACTCGAAGGCCCTAACTGACTTAAAGCAGCAGAAAAACGAACAACCTAACAACTGAAAAGGCAGACAAGTGTACAGACAAACAACCCGGGGCCAGCTGGCGTGAGAGAACGGAGAAAGGTCAAGCCATGCACCACCAAGACATCAAAAAACGTGAGCTTATGATTCTTGGAAGCGGGTAGCAAGGACCCTAACCCAGCAAGGAAAGGGTGAGAGATCAAACAAATATGAATACGGGTCACACCATACCTGAAACAACACCCCCAACAAAGTCATCACAGAGATCTAGCAGTGGCTCCAGCTCGGACCGCACCATCAACAGCAGAGCAGAAAACCGCAACAATCTAAGGCTGTGAAAGAAAGTCAAGCGCATCTTCAACGGTTGGAAAATGAACGGAAACCTCAAGAGGATGTCGGAAATCCGACAAAGGGAGGTGGAAATGAAACAAGAGCTTGAGGAAGAGAGGGCAAAGCTGCAGCAAAGGAAGTCGCTTTAGCAGAGGCTCGTGTGAGAGCTCATGGCGAGTTTGAAGGTTTGGAAAGCCGGGATGAACAATTAAGTGACAATATTGACTCTGCTTGCTTTGGAATGAAATCCGGAGGCCAACTAAATCCAAATGCTGCATCTTCCCATCCTCCCCAAGTAGCGCCTGAAGTAGCAAGGACCCAAGAGTCTGCTAGTTTGGCCTAAGCAATTGCCAGCTCATTAAGTACGAGCCGACTGCCGGTCGCTGAACCCACAACATTCAGTGGTGACCCTTTAAGGTTTACGGACTGGAAATAGGTTTATTTATATGTTATCATAATATTTATAATATTATGATATGACTCTTGTTGACCGAAAGCCACTCCCACCAAGTGAGAAGATGTTTTATGTAAAAAATAAAAATACAAACAAAATATTACTCCACTAAAAGTAAAAGTGCTCCCTTCAGAATTTCACTGGAGTAAAAGTGCAAAAGTATTTGCCCTAAAATGTACTTAAGTATCCAAAGTACTATGATTTATTATGGCGATAATATACCATTATGACTTTAGTCAAGACTCTTGCTTAAACAAAATGTGAAAAGACTTTACTGACATTTAAACGATCATGAGCTTCAAACCTTGAATCTACATTTCCCACATAACCAAATGAAATAACACGATTTCAAAGCACGCCATTACAATGTAAGGTTTATTTTTAACACAGTTGCAATTTCAAGATGAATAAAAAAAAACATTTTTAATGTCTAAACTATTAAACACAGGTTCACAAGTTTTCTTGTACTATATTGTACCTAAGTAAATATCTCTGCGTAAATATAACCTGGTCATACGGTAATCCTATACTGCTTAACATACAACCTGGTGATAGTTGGTAAATAAAATAAAATATAAAGTAAAATAAATAAAAACAAGGTGACCTCAACGTAGTGTGGACATTTCTAAACAAATGACAAAAATTGTCCCAGCAAATGAGAAAATAACAGGCATCAAATGGCAAGGAACAATTTGTGTCGGTAAACATGATGCCGGTGCTTCTGCTTCTGGGGAGTGTGTTAGTACAGTATGCCAAAGATTATCTAACCAAAGTAGCAATCTTGTTTTTAAGGAGCTGATTCTCAACGTTTCTTCAGTCCATTCTTGCCCACCTGGGACTGAAAATAAGCCCTGCTGTGCTGAAAAGACGTTCACAAGCTGCAGAAGCATCTTCAAAGACAACTTACAGACTGCTGGGAAAGACAATTTCTTTGTCATCAGCTTTGCAGGCAAGGTAGCCATCTAACCGCTTGATACCTCCATGACCATGAGTAGACTTCATGCTTGCAAAGAAGTCCTCTTCCCCAGAGGCACTGGAACCGTCAACTGGTGTTTGATTGGCAGGCTCTTCCTCCAGATGGTCCTTGATGTAGTCCAGGTCAGAAATAGACATTTCCACAGAATGAAAACATTTAAAACAGATTAAAATATCCAAAGAATGCTCAGTTTCTTTGAATCTTAAACACTTTTCAAAAACAAAAACTCCGGTTCTACCACCTTGTTGTGTTGGGGCGGATCAGCTGAGTCTTGCACACATCTTCTATAATCTCTGCCACACTTCTTCCAGGGTGCACGGCACCATGGAAGACAGCTTCTTGTAGGCTTCATTTAAACAGGCTTTGGCTGCATCCGCTGTGGAAACCAAGTTTGATCAGCGCCAGGCACAACGATGACGCTTTGGAAGTTGGAATTGTACGCCATCATCCTCATCTAAAACATCTGCTACCTCTACAAAGTTCACCTACACACCATCCATCCTCAGCATCTCCATCACACATCAATTATCTCGTCTTCAGTCTCCTCTGCAGCAGAGTTGATGTTCTCATCTTGCTCTCCATATATACCAAATGCCTTTCAAAAATTTGACCTGTTGTCCGTAGTAGTTCGAACAACCTTGCTCTGAACGTCAAACTCATTTAGAGCACAAGCCAAAACATCAAAAGTATGTGGGCCTTTAAGTGGGCGGAGCCGCCGATGGAACCTCTTCTTCTTGAACTCCAACAATCTGTCGTTGTTGCTATGAAGTCCATCGCTGACACTGCATTTTTCATATTATTCTTCATCTCGAGTGCTGCCTCATCCATCTTCCGTCGCAAAGTGGCCCTCGACATGAGGGAGGCTGAAGATCATGCAAGAAAGCTCTAAATGATGCTTGTTCCACCACACTACACGGTTGGAGACTCTGGGTCACAAAATTCAACACTGCATGATCGACATTCTTCTGTGTGACTTGCTCGGTTTGTCCCAATGCCAACTGTCTGGATCTTGAAGTAGTCTCCTCGCGTTCCATTTTTCTTCTCCTTGGCGCTGGTAGGGCAGTGTATCTCCGCGAGTGGCTTTCTCAGCAAGAAGGAAACATCAAGAAAGAAGTAAATGAACTACCTTCTGCATGTGCTTTTAGTGTCATAGATGTGGGCTACAGAGTACAATTATTTCAGCACAGGCTTGCATGGCAGTTTTTGGAAGCTGACATTTGGAAGAACAACTACCTTGTTAATAAAGAGCACTCGGCCCTAAATGCTAACTGTTTTAGCATCATACACTGCATGCAAAACTAGGTCCAAATACGATCTGAGCTCCCATATGCAGCGTTAACATCGACTTAGCTCAAACTACAAACTTGGGTGGAACTCACCCAACATACACGGTGAAACCGTTTTCTACAATCGGCTGCAAGATTATTTCATTCAAAATGCCCAACAGAATGAAAACCGCTTACCAAAGCGGAACCAAAACAATTCCAAAGAGCGCGCGCTGCACCCTGATTGGTGGTTTGCGCATGCTTGACCAATTCAGTTTTTTATCCACTCATTAACAAAAAGGAACAACTGATTCAAAATGTAGTTGAGTAAAAGGTAATATATTTTACTTTGAAATGTAGTGAGGTTAAAGTAAAAAGTCTCCCCAAATTCAAATACTTCAGTAAAGTACAGATACATGAAAAAGCTACTTAAGTACAATAGCGGATGACATGTACTTGGTTACTGCCCACCACTGGCCCTGTCTGCAAAATCGAAGCTCAAGGCATCACACCGTGTCCCACTTTTGTAGCAAAGAACGTTGAAGAAAAAAGGGCGTCCGTCCATGAAAGCATGAGAAACGGTCACATGGCAAAGGTCTGTAAGAGACACACGGGCACCATATGCAGCCGTCGTCATCCGACCTGCTTGCATGAGGACAGGAAGCAGGAGATGCAAGCCGTGAAATGCATCAAGGCGTGTCCCATACAGCAACACGATGTGCTCCTGCTACCTCAAGCGTAGTCCCAGATGTTGTGTCTTCAGTGCAAGAGCCACACAGAGAAGTACTCGCATACGCTTCATGACCCGCTGGGATTCATCGCCCCATTTGGCCTGAGAGGAAAACTTATCCTTCAAGAGCTGTGCCATCGAGGTATGGGATGGGATGATCCACTCCCAGACGACATAAAACCACGGTGGGAGGAGTGGATGAACGCTCTTCAGAAGATCAAAAATATCTCAATCCCAAGATAGTCCCAGTCGGTGGCATTATGTGGACATCTTAGAAAATCCAGCTGATCACGCGTCCGGAGGTCTCCGAGCTTCAGACTTTGACTCAGCCAACTGGCCTAGAGGGCCGAAATTCCTCTGGGAGAGTGAATTACATCTGACACCCTCTGGGCCGACTGAGTTACTTGTCGGTTATCCTGAAGTTAAGACAATTCGGGTGATGGCAACTGAACTCAGTCGCAGTAATGACGTACTCAGTCGCCTGAGCCGTTTTTCTTCTTGGGCAAGGCTTCTCAAAGTGGCTGCAAGAATCCAAAGACTGGGTTCTAGTCCATAACACAGTGACCATGTGACTGTCACGGAGCATGAGGAGGCTGCCGAAGCGGTGATAAAAATGGTTCAGCAGCAGGCCTTTTCCCAGGAGATGAAGGTGCTTCTGAGTACAAATGTCCTTCGAAGCTCAAGCTCTCTTTTGAGTCTTGATCCCATCTTGTCCGATGGACTTCTTCGTGTTGGTGGGAGACTAAAAAACTCAAACACCCTATCATCCTACCCAACAACAGTCACATCACTAAGCTGATTGTGTCGGACTATCGTGCTAAGACATTGCATCAAGGTCGAGGTCAGACAGTACTATTGGCTTGTTTACGTTCTTTTATGCTCCGCTGTTCTTTCATTTATTTTGAAGAGCATGTAATTCTGCCACCGGACGCTTTTATTTTGGTGGGACAGTTTTCTTTTTCCTGTGTGTGAAAAGTGAAACTTTGCCTGCATTCCCACACGACAATGTGCTCATGTATTTTCGCAGTTTCCGGCGGTGAATAGTCCACCTGGGGGGTAGGTTAACCTTGTGTTTAGGATAGCGCCCTTGGAAGGCGGAATGAGTTGTCACGGTGCTCAATCTAAGCCAGAAGAATAAAGGCCCCTGTTTGACTAAGTTACTCCAAGGGACCGCTACAAATACCTCTCGTGTCTGTAAATGGTATCGGCATTCCCTGCGGGTCGCGATGAAAAGGCTTTGGAAGACATTCTCCAATTAGCACTTGTTGATGTACACATATAATCTTACATTATGAAATTAGGAAGCTAAAAAAGTGACATACATTATTTTCAAATGTGTAAAAGAGCACATCATGTACCAAGCCTTCTAGCAAAAATAAAGGAAAAATACAAACATCATATTCACAGGTCAAATGTATGTATTTTTAGACACAGACCAAAACAAAACTTACTGAATTAACATCTTTTTGTTTGAAGGGATCAATCTAAAATATGTAAATAAAAAATATAAATGGAGAGAGTGCAAAGGGGGGGAATACGTTGAGGTTCTTTTGGGGTGTGACCAGGATAGACAGGATCAGGAATGAGCACATCAGAGGGACAGCACACGGTAGAGGTTTTGGAGATAAAGTCAGAGAGGCCAGACTGAGATGGTTGGGACATGACCAGAGGAGGGAGAGTGAATATATTGGTAGAAGGAGCTTTGAACTGCCAGGCAGGAGGCCTAGAGAGGAGGTTTATGGATGTAGTGAAAGAGGACATGAAGGTATGAGAGAAGAGGATACAGAAGACCGGGTTAGATGGAGGCAATTGATTCGCTGTGGCGCCCCCTGAAGGGATAAGCCGAAAGGAAAAGAAGAAGATTATAATAAAGTAATAGAAAATAAATAAAGAGTGCAAAACCCCACCAGTGACAAATGTTTCCCAAAGTGGAAAAAGTGTGCCCAGCAAAGATAATGCAATGAAAATGTTGTTACATAGGAAAACTAAACAATCCCAAACACAAACTAATAGAGCAACACTTCAGCTTGAGCTCAGTTTTGAACACTCAAGGTAAGTAACAAAGTAAACAAAAGGGTTAGCAAACTCATCTCTGCTGCTCTCCAGGAAAACATGTGTTGTGCTACCAACGTGTGCAATCACAGGGGTGCCAAAATGAATGTTGTCTTTGCTTTTTTCATTTTGTCAGGCTTTTTCTGTAATGTCTGTTAATTTTCCTGTTTTGTCTTCTCCATTTGCTGTCGGTCATTGCATTTATCGGATGCCTCAAGCTGACCGCAAAAGCAGAGAAGGAGCCACAGCCGTCCTTCTGACAAGGTGACTACTCCCATCCAGGCTGTTAGCCGCTTTTCTCAGCAGCTTCCACAAGAACTCCATCGTGCTCGCGCAAAATACTGTACGTGCATGTTAGCCGCTTCTGCTCACCTGCACTCAGAGCTACAATTCAACACATGCCAGGGTGCGGACAAACAAGGCGTTGTCTCGGAGTCACAAGTTTACGGAATGCACGTGAAGGCAGCATGACTCGACTAACGTTCGCTCGCGAGAGCAAATTCAAACTTTCCGCTTTGGCCACGCCCCCCGAGAGAAAGTATAAGTACGACTGCCGCCTCATTGTCGCATTCAGTTCAGCCTTCTTCACGTGACTGCTCGACGTCGACGAGGAGGGCAATAACTAGCAAAATGGTGAGCGGCAAAAAAGGCCAGAAATAGTCCAACGCCTCGTTAACGTTGCGTTTGAGTGTATGTCGGCGTTGAAAAAAACACAACCCCGGCTTTTGTTGGCCGTTGTTACGGCACGAATACACGCTAACTTCTAAACATCCGACTTGTGTTGTAACTCGGAGGATTAGTAACAAACGTCGTGTTTTTTTCCCAACTTCGGATGTCACTCCAGGTCGCTCGAGCGGGCGCGTGCACCCTGTAACGCCTGCGTAGTTTGCGTTTGCAAGAAAATGTTTGAACCCAGCGACGTAGGTCTGTTTTAAAAGCGTTAAATGCGGCTTTACCGATGTAATATCTTGCTACGTGCGTTAAGCCTTACCGTTACCGCGAGGTGAGGCCGGAAGTTAATCTCCCCACCCCCCACCAGGGCCTCAAGCAGAAAGCGTCGCTCGATAACCGCATGTCCGTGAACGCAGCACAGTAGCGGTTCGGTCATTGTGACACCAACGCAACTGCAGTGTGTACAATGTGTGTACAATGTGTGTACAATGTGTGTACAATGTGTGTACAATGTGTGTACAATGTGTGTACAATGTGTGTACAATGTGTGTACAATGTGTCCAAACGTATTTCTTACTCTGCTTTTCTCTCTCCCAGCGCGAGTGTATTTCCATGCACGTGGGCCAGGCAGGCGCCCAGATGGGCAATGCATGCTGGGAGTTGTATTGTCTGGAGCACGGCATCCAGCCTGACGGTCAGATGCCGAGTGACAAGACCGTCGGAGGTGGAGACGACTCTTTCAACACCTTTTTCAGCGAGACCGGTGCTGGCAAGCATGTTCCCCGGGCCGTCTTTGTGGATCTGGAACCTACTGTCATTGGTAATAAAGACAAAAGCTCAATGGCACGGTTAAGATTGGGAGAGTGTGATTTAATGGTGTATTTGCACTCGTTCAAACGTACTGGTGTAATTGGCACAGTAGAAGTGATCCAAAGCTGAAACCTACGCCGTTCTCACAGCACCTGCAGGGGCCGAAGTCTTGCACGGCCCGAGTATGCGCTAAAATGTGTTCATGTGCTGGTTCTCAGATGAAATCCGCTCTGGAACGTACCGCCAGCTCTTCCACCCGGAGCAGCTGATCACCGGGAAGGAGGACGCCGCAAACAACTACGCTCGTGGTCACTACACCGTCGGCAAGGAGATCATCGACCTGGTTCTGGACAGAACTCGCAAACTGGTGAACAGTCAATTTGTCATTGAAATTCATAATTTAGGCGTGCAATGCTAACAAATGTGCATGTTTTGAAGGCTGATCAGTGCACAGGCCTTCAAGGTTTCCTCATCTTCCATTCCTTTGGAGGCGGAACCGGCTCAGGCTTTACCTCCCTCCTCATGGAGCGCCTATCGGTCGACTATGGCAAGAAGTCCAAACTAGAGTTTGCGGTTTACCCGGCCCCCCAGGTGTCTACTGCAGTAGTGGAGCCCTACAACTCCATCCTGACCACCCACACCACCCTGGAACACTCGGACTGTGCGTTCATGGTGGACAACGAGGCCATCTATGACATCTGCCGTAGGAACCTGGACATCGAGCGGCCCACCTACACCAACCTCAACAGGCTGATCGGTCAGATCGTGTCGTCCATCACCGCCTCCTTGCGCTTCGACGGCGCCTTGAACGTAGACCTGACTGAGTTCCAGACCAACCTGGTTCCTTATCCGCGTATCCACTTCCCTCTGGCCACTTACGCCCCCGTCATCTCGGCCGAGAAAGCCTACCACGAGCAGCTGTCTGTGGCGGACATCACCAACGCCTGCTTCGAGCCGGCCAATCAGATGGTGAAGTGCGACCCCCGTCACGGCAAGTACATGGCGTGCTGCCTGCTATACCGTGGTGACGTGGTGCCCAAGGACGTCAACTCGGCTATCAGCAACATCAAAACAAAGCGCTCCATCCAGTTTGTGGACTGGTGCCCCACCGGCTTCAAGGTGGGCATCAACTACCAGCCCCCCACGGTTGTTCCAGGCGGTGACCTCGCCAAGGTGCAGAGGGCCGTTTGCATGCTGAGCAACACCACCGCCATCGCAGAAGCCTGGGCCAGACTTGACCACAAGTTTGACCTGATGTACGCCAAGCGAGCCTTCGTGCACTGGTACGTCGGCGAGGGCATGGAGGAGGGAGAGTTCTCTGAGGCCAGAGAAGACATGGCCGCCCTGGAGAAAGATTACGAGGAGGTGGGCGCCGACAGCATTGGGGAGGAAGACGAAGGAGAAGAGTATTAGCGGCATTGGGAATGTACCAAAAGTTCCGCACATTCAAAGTTTTTTTTCATGTGCTTAGTGTGTTGTCCCGTCTTTGTCTGTGCAAACTTTAAAATAAAGTTCCTGTAATTAAGATTCAGTCTTGAATGGTCATTTTGAGGTTGATGTACATCCTGACACCACATTTTTAATCTAATTGACTGACTGTAGCTCAACAGGAGCCAGTTGAGCTGGCTCTGCATTTAGTCCGGATGTTAAGTGAAAAATCTCAATATGGCCTCTTTTCTCACACGTGCTCCGTAGCGTACCATGTCTGAGGACAGGAATGGATGCAGGGATGAATTAGTGAAAGATTAGTTAGTTGAAGCATCTTTACATTTGATACCTCTACAAAAGGCGTGCCTTTGTAAGCGATACGAAAGAGCTCTGAAGTACTTTGATGTGGAATCACAAGCGTGACAAAATTAAAAGGAAATATAAAGAACCAATAGTACAAGAATAAATGTCTAACATTTTGTCTGTGCTTTTTCTGTAGTCTTCTTTCCATTTCAGCAATTAACTTAATATTTTGTCTTTTCCATTTGCTGTTGGCCAATGCATTTACCGGATATCTCCTGCTGGTGACAAAGACAACCATTTACCTTCCCACAGCATTCTGCCAGGATGACTAGTCAATACCTGATCACACGATTCCTGCTTGCAGTGACTATGTAGTAGCTACTGGGATTGTTTACTTTTCCTATGTTACTCCCATTTCCATTGCACCCATGTGGCAAATGGTGTGATTTACTTGTCTTTTTTAGTTTTGGTTGGACTGAAGGCTTATCTTTTTCCTTTACACTTATTCCTTCAGGGGGTGCCACGGCAAATCAATTGCCTCCATCTAACCCTGTCTTCTGTATCCTCTTCTCTCACGCCAACTACCTTGATGTCCCCTTTCACTCCCTCCATAAACCTCCTCTCTGGTCTTCCTCTAGGCCTCCTGCCTGGCAGTTCAAAACTCAGCATCCTTCCACCAATATCTTCACTCTCCCCTCCGGACATGTCCCAACCATCTCAATTTGGCCTCTCTGACTTTATCTCCAAAACCTCTAACTCCCTCTAATGTGCTCATTCCTGATCCTGTCCATCCTGGTCACACCCAAGATGTTAATTCAGTATTCAGAGGTAGTCATTATAGATAGTAAGAGATATCACTGCATCATACCGAGAGGTATTTCAAATATTGTGCAGCTTCCGGGTCTCTAATTAGGTGAACAATATTAGAAGCGGTTCACTATTTCCCCCCCATCTGTAGAGAGATCCACGGGGGAGAGAGTACCACAGCAATAATAGGTCTTCATTAACCCGGATATGATGAGTCCTCCGGCTGGCTACTGGTAGTCCACAAAAACTGCGGACACACAGGAAATGCTGTAGATAGGGATTATTTGGTTCCCGCCCAAGTCAGTGACTGAAAATGATCAGTTAAAGATAGCAACAAACAAATGGTTAGACGTTGTGGCGTTCATTAAACGTAGCTACTGCATAGTCACTGCCAGCAGGAACCGTGTGATCAGGTCAAGTCATCCTGGCAGAAGGCTGTGGGCGGGAAGCTTTTGGGCTAAGAGAGCCATGAAAGTCACGTATTTTCAAATGTACTTCCGTGAGAGCCAAATCCTATCTTTTAACAGTGATTACAACTAAAAGCGTGCGTTTTTAAGCAAGTAATTCCGTTAATAATTACTAATTAGTCTCTGAACGGGACGGATGAAAGTGCTGAGAAGGTTTTATATTTGGAATGTTATTTCTAACACTGTAATTCCTGTCATGTTTTACTTCACAATGTCAGCACAAAAACATTATACATTATAAAACAAAAATTATACATTTATTTGTAATTTTGGGACTAAATTCACACAATGTTTTATCTATATTACCATATTAATTTTCCGGTCAAACTAATGTTCCGAAAAAAACAACTTTTCATTTGTGTTGTTTTGTTTGATACTCCTAATAGAACAATATTGAAAAAATAAAAATGAACTCTATGCTACTAAAATCCCATTGTTTTTTCTCATAACATGAGTTGAATCTCATGAAGTTGTTTTCTCTTAATATTTTGACTTTCTGCTTGTAAAATTACAGGAATTGTTTTTTTATTTCTGCTGGGGTTTTTTGTGCGTTCAAATTTTTTAAACTCTCTTGCTGTAATATTTAAACTTTATTTTCCTAGCCTTTTCTGCAACCTAGATTTCCAAAAATGACAACTTTTTTTCCTCCAAATATTTTGACTTTATTTTCCTAAAACGACTGCTGATTTTTCCACTTTTTGCTGTTTCCTTAAAGTTTTTTGTGAAATTGTATTTTTGTATTCATGTGCCGCGGGCCGATAACGCACTCGGACCACACTTTGAACCCCCTTGTTGTAAAGCAAGTTACCGCATGGTGCATACATTCTACGAAAATACTTATTACAAATAAATAAACGTTATAACGTTAAGAAACATCTGAGAGCCATACGTGGTCATCCAAGGAACCACATCTGGCTCCCGAGCCGTAGCTTCCCTACCCCTCTGCTAGCGTATTATTTGGGCTGCTGACAAGTGGAAGTAAAGAATCTTCTTTACATTTTGGCCCTAGACCGCATCACCAGACTACGAGTGTGAACACACCCCGAGCAGTTGTAGTGTGGGGTACATGGAGCCGTGTGAGAAATTTCAAGTCAATATGACTCATGGGGTTTAATCATAGTGTGCTGTACCTGTATGGCTAATTATAATAATAATAATAATAATAATAACATGTTTTGACACATTTTCTTTTGTGTGCAGCTGTTACACAAACATATGAAATGCATTTCCCAAAGGTACAGATGATATAAATGTTGCGCAAAGAAATGAAATCCTCCTCCATTGTGTGTGCTCCATGTGCTATATCCGACTCTGACATCATTACTGCAGGCCGACGGGTAAGCGCGATGTGCACCGCCCTTTAAGGCTCGTCGTCCGTGGCTCGGTCGTTGATGAAAAGTCGCGGTGCTGGTGCCGGTGCAGGTTCTGCGACGCAGTGGGGGGGGGGAGCCGAGCCACGATCCGATCCAGCTGGCATGGAGGAGAAAAACAAACCGTGAGTGTATTTTTCGTCGGCCGACACGCCTTGACAGGAAGGAAGGACGGGGGGAGGGGGAGGAGGCCAGGGCTCGTGCTCGGGCCGCGCGAGGCGGAAACGAGAGGGGGTTACTCCGAGGAGGAAGCCCCATCCCTTTAAAAGCAAGGGGGACATAGCGGCGCGAGAAAAAGGAGAGGAGGGGGAGAAGAACGAGGAATTAAAAAAGAAAAGGAAGAACGAGACAGGGAGGGCGGAGGGAGTAGCGGCCGATAAAAAAAGAAAGATGACATCCTCGCAGCTCAGCGGCCGAGGTGGAGCGACGGGCCGCGGCCCGGCGAGAGCGCCGCTCGCCCGGGTCGGGGCTTGACTCCGACAACGAGGCTTCGACAAACCACCGAGTGGCCTAATCGGAGGAACTCGGAAACATAGATTGACTCATTAAAAACAAAGCATGACGTGTCTTATAACCCATATTTGCTCTCCCGTGGGGGGGGAATGACTTTGACTTCACTTGTGTGGGGATTTTTGAGCGAAAGTAAGCAGGTTGTTGTTGCTTTCATCCAAGCTAGAAGTCCAAGCGAGCCCATTGACGCTAAAGCTAGCGGCCTGCGGGGGTTCGGCTTATATCATGCCACCTCCGTGACATCAGCAGCTTGTCACGTCACGGTGTCGTTTTCTAACAATCCCGCCGTTTTTTGTTTTCAACATCGGGTGTGGCAACTCGGGCTTTTTCCCCGAAGGTGGCCATCCGAGGTATGCGAAAGCTGCGGCTGTTCTCCACCAGAAGCTAGCTGACTTGATAGCCTCCGTCTCGGTGCTGCAAAATGGACGCTGCCTGGAGCAATTTCCTCTTCCAGGTAGGCTTGGTGAGGCTCCTTTTTTGTCTTTTTCAAGATTCACATCTCCTTGAAAGCAACTGACTGGTTTTGCTGATGATGGCCTGGCTCTGTCTGCTTGTATCTGCAGAATACTCCCACCCAAAACCAAGCGGAGGGGAGCCTCCAATCGGAGCTCATGTCTGTGCACACAAGTTCTCCCCAAACCCCACCCACCGAGCACATAGATCAGCCTCCCTCCACCGTGGACACCACCGCCCTCAGCGAGGAGCCCCTGCCCGGCGAGGCCCGTGAGTCGGATGCACACCCAGCGGCCACTTCATTAGGTACACCCGCACCTTGCCTCTGCAGCAGATTCCTTCACATGTCTTATTATACAGTATTCATTAACCAATATATCTAATATTGACCAGTCGCAGGAGCGCAGTGGTTCTCGGTTATTTTCTGTCAAGCCCCCACCCAGGGGCCAGAAATGTCGTGGCTCCCCCCATTTAAAATACCGTGACCGCTGATAATATTTATTTATCTGTACAAGCTAAACTTGAAACTGAAACCATTTTAGCCTAGCTTGGCTTAACACGGTGGTTCTCAGTTAGTTTCTGTCAAAAATGTTGTTGCACCCCCCCATTTGAAATACTAATGACAACTGATAATATCTATCTATTACACTAACATTGAAAGTACTCCGTTTTGGAATGAGAGGGGTGTACTTTTCTGAGATACAGAAATGTTGTCATTACGAGGCGTTCATGTTCTGCTGTTGTTTTTTGTTTCTCTGTGTTCCAGTGAAGCCTGTGTCCCGGCCAGCCCGCGTGCCCCACGTCTGTGCCATTTGCAACAAGCAGTTCAAGAACAACTACAACCTGCGGCGGCACCAGTCGGTCCACACAGGGGTACGCATGAAGAACAGGGCCAGAGAGCAGGCGGAGGGGGAGAAGGAGGGCGTCGCTGGCCAGGTGCTAGCGGTTGTCCCGTCGGTGATGGCGGTGGGTGTTGGAGGGAGGGTGGAGAGGACTGCTGTGCCCCTCACCCTGCTGCACCTCTCCGCTCCTCCCCCTCTCGCCCCTTCCGTTGTGCTGGCGGGGGCCCAGCAGCCGCTTCACCTGGGTAGTCAGGATGGTGAAGGGGTGGCCATGCCGAACGTAATGGCTAGTGTAAACCTCCATGCTCCGCCTCCTGCTGCTGTCGTCATGGCCACAGGGGCGACAGTACAGGTGGGTTAGGGCCGCGTGCGGATGGCTGTTGTCAACCCCAAACCTTCAAGCATGTTGTTTCTTAAAGCTGCCTGACCATGGGGGTTGTTGACTTTGGGACTTGTGTGTTGCCTAAAAACCTCCTGTATGTTGAACTTTACTAAAAGACCAAGACCGAGGGAACGTTCCAAATCCATCCCCTAAGTTAAAGTTTAAGAAACGTGCCAGAAGCCCCACCATGCTCCCCTGCATGTTCTCTACAAACAAACAAAAAGTCATCTAACATCCATATTCATACCAATATTTAGTAAAGTGTGTGTATGTGTATATATATAGATACACACAGTATATATATGCACGCACATATATGTGCTGTGTGTGTGTGTGTGTGTATATATATATATATATATATATATATACACACACACACTGTGTGTGTGTTTATATACACACACACTGTATATAGATATATATATATATATCTATTTACAGTGTATATATCAAAATTTCCACAAAAGGTGCTAAATAATAATAAATATGTCCTTCCTGCTCTTCCTCTTAGCGGCCCGCCAATCAGAACCCCACCCCGGTGAGGAAGAACCACGCGTGTGAGACGTGCGGCAAAGCCTTCCGCGACGTTTACCACCTCAACCGACACCGCCTGTCCCACTCGAACGAGAAGCCCTTCTCGTGTCCCATCTGCCAGCAGCGCTTCAAGAGGAAGGACCGCATGAGTCACCACGTGCGCTCCCACCAGGGCGGCGTGGAGAAGCCCTACATCTGCCCTCACTGCAGCAAAGCTTTCTCAAGGTCAGGAGACACTTTGTTAGCCGAATGATTGCCGGTTAGCCTGCCGATGAAAGTATTGTGCATGTGCCGAAGTCTTCTTTAGATAAGTTTGAAAACAGAAGACTCAAAATAAAAATATGCTCAAATGTAGGAAAACCATGTCAACAAATAGAAATTATTTATCGCCCGGTGTAATTAAACAGCGTGCTGCGCTAATGAAGGCCATCTGTTATGTTCCTGTAGCCTGCCGGTGGACGTAAACAAATAATAGGAGTGTAAAAGTGACTGTTGGGGTGTCGTCTACAAGGCTGCACTAGTGCTGAGAGCCGTATTTAGAAAGTCCTAAACAGGTTTTCTTTGCTTTAGCTATGAAAATACTCATTTTTATTAATAGTGAATTCTACTTTGTGGAAATTCACTTATCGTGGTTGGGTCTGAAACCAATTAAAACGCAAAAAACGAGAGATGACCATGTACTTAGAGATGATATGCAACAAAACCACATAATAACCGTTAGCGTCAGTATAGTTCCTTGTTGTTCTAGTATCTCAAACGTAACATGGGTCAATCGCATGGCATTAAAAAAAAAAAAAAAAGATTGACATCAGCTGTCATCCATCTTCACTATGACATTTGTCACTTGATCGAGTTAGAGCACAGTCAGTCTAACCTTAATCTGCCATATATAGACTTGCGCTCCGGCAATGCTGCGAGCTTTGTTTACACTACACGCACCGCTTATGCATAGGCAATAGCAACAATAGCAATTTACTCAGCTAACTAGTTAGCCTACGGTTTATTTATTCTAAACTTAAAAATAGGTCAGAAACTCTGAAGGGAAGGACAAAGTAAGAAGCCAAAAACGTACCACTTCCACACAGAAGGGGAGGAGAACTTTTTTTCATTGGAAGACTGCATGGACGAAAGGCTACAAAGGCTAATGTAATGCAAAGAAATGTAACATTACTGATGCCTACTGAACAGGTCTTTCAATATTTTTATGACTATCATTTATTAATTCATTTTTGAAAAACGGCAATGTAGAGAGGGACAACTGTATACACAAGAAAACCAGCACTAGTTCCTAATTGTTCTGTGCAGCAATTTAGGCAAAAGAAAGAAAAACACCCTTTTCAACGCCCACCCCCCCATGCTTTTAGTTAGTATTATTTTAGTTAGTACAAGAACCAGAAATGTGTTTTTTCTGGGAGAAAGAGAAACCAACCCTTTTCTGTTGTCTCTGTGAAACCCCTCTTTGAAATGAGGGGACCACAAGAAGCCCATTCTGTTCTCACCTTTCTGTTTTCCCCCCCAAGACCGGACCATCTCAACAGTCACGTGCGGCAGGTGCACTCCTCGGAGCGTCCCTTTAAATGCCCGGTAAGTCCGTGATTACCGCCTCTATGTACTCTTCCCGATCTTCTTTGCAGAAGACAAAGGGTTAAGGTTGTGTGGATTAAGTGAGTACACATTAGTTGTATGTTGTATGGATCCTTTCCAAAAACATGTGCCGGACTCAGTGACAGCGCTTAACGGACCCGTGACCAGTTAAAG
Source organism: Oostethus manadensis (assembly GCA_024372805.1). Taxonomy (NCBI): domain Eukaryota; kingdom Metazoa; phylum Chordata; class Actinopteri; order Syngnathiformes; family Syngnathidae; genus Oostethus; species Oostethus manadensis. The sequence goes on along the minus strand of QODF01000050.1, from coordinate 2,962,211 downwards.
TGAATGTGAAATATAATAATACAGTGTAATTATGCTTGCGGACCGAAAATCCAGTGCCTAACTGCCGCTCATTTGTTGTTTTTACAGTCAAATCTTTTATTATTTATGTGAAATTTGGTCAAGTATTCTTTTAAATGCAATGTAGCTGTCAAGATAATTGTGTTGTATTGAAACGATAGGATGATGTGCAGGGTCTCATTAAATTTCATATTCATATTAAAAAAAAAAAAGGTTCGGATCTTCACTGTGAAAAAATTGCATAAACGGACCTTTTATTGAAGTTTTTCCACTTTCTTCTACTATTGTGGGAAATGATGGCGTCCTGGTAATTTCATACCTTTGGTGGGACTAATTAAGTCATGTGTTTACCTGAATATAAGTTCTAATAATGTTATTACAAACATATATTTTTTTCCATTTAAAAAAATCACAAAAAGACAAGTTGACGTATTTATACACGCAACCCAAAGAGATGTAGCCATGACACACCCCCTGGGGAAAAAAGGTTGTTTGCAAACAATACAGTAGAGGAGTTGTGACGCTATGATGCTAATTATCAGATATAGGTGAAAAATATTACATCTTTTTTTGTCACGTGGGAGGAGTTACAATATATGACTTTGACTGATTCATGAAGGTTCTGTATTTAACCCGGTAACAACCAGAACTCCTGCGCAGGTTCAAATAAGAAAAGCGTCAAAAGTGTCTAGACCTGCTTCTGCTCTATCGCTGTTAATCCAAAGCAGGGGTAGGGAAGCTACGGCTCGGGAGCCAGATGTGGCTCTATTGATGACCACATGTGGTTCTCAGAAGTTTCTTAACACCATAACATTTATTTTCATTTACCTATTTTCAACAAATATATGTAACATATCTTGCTTTACAACAGGGCTGTTCAAAGAGCGGTGCGAGTGATTTATTGGCCCGCCGCAGATTCTAAAAATACAAGTTAACAAAAACCTTTAAGGAAATGGCAAAAATGAAAAAATCAGCAATAAATTTACAACAAATAAAGTCAAAATATTAGGATAAAAAGTTGTAATCTAACCAAAAAAAGTTTTTGGAACATTAGGTTGCTGAAAAGGTTATTATATTAGGAGAATAAATAATATTACAGGAATAAAACCATAATAAGAAAAGTTGAAATAAAACAGCAGAAAATTGGAAATATTGCTGCAGTAGTATGAAGAGAAAAAACTAGAAGAAACTATATAATATTATGAGTAAAAACAATGTCACTTAGTTCATGTTTATATTTTTTAATGTTGCAATATTAAGAAACAAGACAATATAAAGTTGTAATTTTTGGAATATTAGGGTGGGGGAAAATGTTAAAATATAAATACATAGTTAAAATATTGTGTGAATAGCGTTCCATCCATCCATTTCAGAGACAAGTGACTAATTATTAAAGTCATTACTTGCTTAAAAATGTACACTTTTAGATGTAATCACTGTTAAAAAATATGAAAATATGTGACTTTAACGGCTCTTAGCCCAAAAGGTTCCCGACCCCTGGTCTAGATGATGTTGGGTGGGATACATTGTGGAAGTCAACAAGTTTTAGTTGCATTTTTATGGATAGCACAGAAGGTGGGTATTTTTTTGTCTATCTTAGACATGCGAGTCCAGCTTTGCCACAAAAGATCGTTTGCGTGCCCATATGATCCGTCACGAGGAGAAGGTCCCGTGTCACATCTGTGGCAAGCTCCTGTCAGCGGCTTACATCACCGATCACATGAGGGTGCACAACCAGTCCCAGCACCATATCTGCCACCTGTGTAACCGCAGTAAGTCCAGCACAGAAGACAAACATCCACTGTTGTGGCCAGAAATCCTTCACTTTCCGTCTTTGGTCTCCCATCAGGCTTCACCACGCTGACGTACCTCCGCGTGCACGCCCAGAAGCACCACGGCCAGGAGTGGAAGGACAGCCCAGGGGGTTTCGGCGGCACCACAACAGGTGGTGTCCTTGTCTGCCACCTATGTGGTGTCCACTGCAAGACACCTACCCAGCTCCAGGGCCACATGGGCACCCACGGTGCCAGCCAGGATGCCCAAAGCTCCGCCACTTCTAACATTGCTTCCAGCAGCTCCCTCAGCAACATGGTGACGGCGCCCACGGTGTATGTGACGGGCGGTACGGTGGTGGACCTGCTGGTCACGGACTGCTCTAGCATTGCGGCGCCACAGTCGCAGAGTTAGCGATAGCCAGCAGCAGCAATAACCTCAGTCCTTTAAATGAAAGAGGGCAAGGTAAGAGACGTAGATGCTGACATGTTTATTGGGAAAATTTAAAAAAAGTTCACAATAACACAGATATGTCATCTTAATAATCCAGAGTACCGTAAATCACGGGTGTCCAAAGTGCAGCCTGGGGGGGGGGGCATTTTTGGCCCACAGCTTGATTTCTTTTTGGCATTGGCATATTTAAACAATAATGAATGAATTAAAAATGACTTCACTACTAATGATGACTAATTATGATGTTCTTTCCAACTACAACATACATACTTTATATAGCTTAACAGATCTCGACCTGGTTTTAGCATGGCAAATAATATCAAATTGCCCCCCTCCCCAAGAAAAAAAACATCAATAGGTTGCCCACAGCCACAACTGTTGACTTGCGGTACTGCCGTGTCTTAATGGCATCTGCTCTATTTACTCCCCTGTCTACGCCCTCAACCCCCCACTGAGCATTCACACCAGCACTCATTTTACCTCTTTTTTGCAGCTCACTGACTACAACTGTTTAGTGCTTGTGCTCAAGTATGACAGCTTAGAAAACCGTAAACAAAACAAAAAATTAGAAGGGAAGCTGTTTGGTCTTGTGAGTCAGAGCTCCTCTTAGCATGTTCTAACAAATTGTATGCGTTCTTTTTTTTTTCCTTCACTAGGGTAGTCATTTCAGGACGCAAGTATTGTAAGAGGTACTTCTTGGTAGAAAAGGTACAGAGTGACAGGCACCTTTAATGTTGCCATTGTTGGGGGTTTCTTGCTCAAAGTCTTCCTTTCCAGGTTTGGCCAAGAAAATAACTTAACACCAGGAAGGAAAAAAAACAGCTACCTTTTGCATGAAAACAAGATGGCTTTTATCAAAATGAACTTTTAAGTGGTTACACTATCTGTGCAACAATAATACGTGCTGATTTTCTTGGGGGGGGGGGAGTTTTTTGGCCATTCATTTGATTGTAACCATCATTGCCATTGTAGGTTTTTGTTGTTGTTGTTTGTTTTCTCTACCTGCCAGTGTAAGTAAGTGGAATTTATTCTTTAGATTTAGTATATAGCGCACCTAACATGATCATTTGAAATCGCTCATCTTGTTAACACGAGGACTTGTGTTGCTGAGAAAGGGCTTTAAAATCAAGCGCCGCAGGAAGTTGATGCTGTTAACAATTCCTGGTTTCGTACCCGAGTGCTTTTGTGTGAATACCTTGAAATGTTTTGGTTTTTTACCACTTCAGAATATGTTCTTCCTTCCTGTTGAGAAAATGTACTAAAACATTCATTTTTAGATTTTCTTCCATTTACACTAAAAGAAAAAGAATACCTCTAGAAATGTGTACGGCTCTTGTGATATACATCTTAATGCCTTATCATACTCAACTGCATTTTAGTTCTTTTATGATGATTAGTCATAGACTCATTCAAGAATATTAATGGGATGTATTTATATTTATATTTTTATATCTCTCAACAGTATGCATGTCCAAAAAGGTTAGAGCAAGAGGAAAACAAAAACATCAATATCAAAGATGCTTATTGCAGTCATAAGTATTATGTTCTTTTGTAGAAGACGTAGAGCTCATGTTATTATTTTGTAATTTGGACAGTTTTAAGTAAAATTGGTAAACATGCATTGTTGTTGTGTTTTGATTATATTTCATGTAGGGACTGAAAATAAATTCTGCATATACAGTGTTTACAAAAAAATACAGACAGGACAAATTTCTGAATGCGGTCAAAATACGCCCCCTCGTGGCTGTGAGTGGCAAATAGATGACGTCAGGGCAACGCGATTAGAGTCTTTATTAGTGAGTGCACTGCCAGCATCACTGGTTTTCTATCCATAATCTTGCCGTAATCCCGTCTTTAATATTCTTGTGGAAAAAGTCCAATATTTAGAAAACCGACAAGTGTTTGGATTGGGTGAGGAAGACGCTCGTTTGTCTTAACCTAAGATGCGACATTTTAAGTACATTTAGATTAGGCTCCAGCATACCCGAAATGAATGAAGAGACTCACGGACCAGTGTGCCTTTAAGAGGAATGGAAGAATACTCAATAAAAATGCTATCACTGCTATCAATTCTTTCATCCTCCAGGAACTGCCTGCATACTCTAGCCACATGAGGTCGGGCATTGTCGTGGACCAGGAGGAACCCAGGTCCCACTGGACCAGCGTAGGTTCTGGCAATGGGTTTAAGTATTTAATCCCGATACCTGATAGCAGTCAGGGTGCCATTATCTAACCTGTAGAGGTGTGTGCATCCTTCCAGGGATATGCCTCACCAGACTATCACTGACCCACCACCAAACCGGTCATGCTGAATGATGTTGCAGGCAGCATAACAATCTCCACGGCATCTCCAGACCCTTTCACTTCTGTGGCATGTGCCCAGCCTTGTACTGGGACATTGGTTTTCTTAATGCTGATCGTCAGCCCAAAGTCCTCGCGGGCCTGGGAGAAATGATCCATCAGGGACTGGAGATCGCGCTGCGTGTGGGTTATTAAGGCAGCGTCATCAGCGAACATTATGTCTATGATGAGCACTTTGCCAAAACTTGGTCTTGGTTCTGAGACAGGTGAAGTTGAAAAGCATGCCATCTGCCCGAGTACGCAGATAGATGGCTTCTGTTGCGGTGCCAAAGGCGTGCTTCAGCATCAGTGCAAAGAAGATCCCAAAGAGGGTGGGAGCGAGGATGGAGCCTTGCTTACCTCTGTTGCAGATGGTGAAGGGCTCAGAGGTTCTGCCGTTGAATTGTACAACGCCTTTCATGTCAGCATGGAAGGACACTATCATGCTCTGCAGTCTTGGTGGGCAGCCGATCTTTAGCAGGATCCTGAAGAGGCCTTCCCTGCTGACGAGGTCGAAAGCCTTGGTAAGATCTATGAAAGCGACCTGCAAGGGGATCTGCTGTTCTCTGCATTGCGTGGAAGTAAGTTCTTCTCTTCACAGGTTTGGACCAGAGCTCAGCCCATGAGATCTTCCTTTCCACAACTGTCTGGTTCAGGCACCTTGTTGACTCATTCCCACTGCTCTGCTCACCCTCTGCTCCTCTGCAACAGCTCGCGCTTCGTTTTGGACCAGTTGCCTCCGTGCCTTGAACTTTCCTGGAAGGCCTGACTTGTCCGCAGTCTTGAGCCAACCCTCCAGGTCCTCACAAGTGCTCCTGATGGAGGCTGTTGTCAAAGAATTTCCCCAAGGGAAATTCCACCTACCTCCAGACGCCGACTCAGAAGTCCCTGTCAGGTCATCTACTTAGACGCGGATTGGGGGTTGTCGAATCTCAGACTTTGACTTAGAACTGTTGCACTCTGGTTCAACAGAGCAAACTGGATCGCTAAGATAATGTGGCCTGTGATGATTCGCACCTCCAGTCCGTGCCACTCTGATGTTGTTGATCCGGCCGAGACTCTCAGGCTGAACTCAATGTAATAGTCCTGGATGAGGTATCTTACTTGGGCTGGAAGGTGGTGCGTCTGCAGAGTTTCAAGGACCAGTTTGTGGGGTATTGAGCTATAGGCATTGGTCAGATCAAGCCATAGCAGCAATACATCTTCCTTGTTCTCCCTCGCTTCTCTCAGGAGCTGTGTGTACCACGCCTGTGTGTGCCAGGGATGCCGCCTTTCTGCACTAAACTATCAATATACCCATTTTTGAGGAAGAAGTCCGCTGCAATTCTGTTCTGTCCTTTGTGATGCCAAAGGGGTTGTTGATGAACGCGGCCTGGTTCCTTGCCCTCTCCTTCCACAGTTTGCAGCCTTCTGTGTCCTTTGGCTGCTGCTTGGCCATCTGGTTCCTTTTTTCCTCAAACTTCCTGTTTGCAACACCTGGAAGCTCTGGATTCTGTGGAGTGTCTTCAGGCCCGGCTCCTCCTCTGTCTTACCAGGTACTGGACTTGTTGGACCATTGTTGATGCGTGCAGCTGCCCCTTGCATTTCATCTTCGCTTGATGGATCTTGACGCTCTTGTCATTTTTGCAGATCTTTTCCGCACAAGTGCTCTCTATTTGTCGTTTTTTTTTTTTCTTCCATTGTCGTCGTTCGTTAACCACTACCACTCCTTGGTTGTTCCAACTTTAGTTTATTGTTGACTGATGTTTTTTTATTTTATTTTTATAAAATATCATTTTCAAATAAATAACACATAATAATAACACATGCATTGATATTATTTATTGCACTGTTGACCAGTTGCAACTTAAATGTCCCGTTGAATGATCAGGAAAAAGACATAGTTTTTGAAATGATGTTGCACGTGTTTTTGTAACCCTATTAAAGTTGCATATTTCGGTGTGCACGTGACAAGTCTGTTTGGCCGTCCGTCTTTTGAGGCTGACTGTGCACTTTTTGTCGTTGTTGTTGTTTTTTTAGAAGTATGTTTTTCCAGCGCATGCACGGACAATGCAGCGGAAGGTTGCAAAAGCTCGCCGTCACGCCACAAGCTGCTGCTGCTGCTGCTAGCAAGTAGCTGGCGCAGCACTTCGCTGGGTTGAGTCAACGGCGCATCGACTCGGCAGCAGCGGCGGCAGCGCCTGGACTAGACGGATGCCATGACACAGGCGCCGGACCAGCAGCCGACGTCTTCGGACTGACACCCGGGGCTGTGGGTTTTCCCCTACCCCGCACCCTATGGGTCGTGCGTTTTACTAGACATTTGTGGTTTTTTTCAATCTACCGGTCGCTGTTGATTGCTATCCAACTTGCTGCAAGCTAGCGTTAGCCCGCTGCTGCTAGCCCTTCGGGCGTCGTCGAAGTGGCCGCACAAACATGTGGATCATCGTGGAGGAGACCCCCGGGACGACTTTAAACGCTTTCCGCTGGACTCGAGTTTCGAGCGGACGCTGACCGGACCCCACCGAATATCTGCGTAAACATGCGTCCTTATTTCTTTGTTGTCTTTTTTTTAAAAATGTGAATGAATTCTCTACATGTGCAAAGTGTCTCGTGCGCGTTCGCGGGGTCAGCTAGCTCGGTGGCTAATGCTAACCGCTACAAACAAATAGCATGCGAAGAAAACTCTGCCCTGTTGTAAACGAAACGCTGCGGAAGCTTTAAAACGTGCGAGCCGCCTGTTATTCGGTGCCCCCGCCCGGCGCTGAAGGGCTGGCGCCTCCCTTTAGTCGTTGTAGGAAAGCAGAAGGCTGGCAAGGCGACGCTTTAGCCGGCGGGGACAGACTGTCAGTGTGCGCTAACGTTAGCTGGCGTCATTGTTATCGCACACTTGGCCATGCCTTCCGCGCCGGGACGTGACAAATGCGCACTTCGGACGGTGAGCGTCATCTCTTTCCACATTGATTAGATATGTCATATCCGTACATTTCTCTCACACACACGCACACCTGGGATGTTAAAATGGTGCAGTGTCCCTAATGGGACTTTTTCAACGTGCCAGCTAATCCAGAGTTAGCAAAACTACAAAGACGTGGATAAGGAGCCTTCGGACGGCCTGCAGCGTAAACGGAAGGCGCGTTCACCTTTTCGAACCTGCCAGACCCCAGTACAGTACGTGGCACAGCAAGGTTGACTTCGTGTTGCCATGGTAACTGTTGCACCACACCTGTATCACGCCACACCAGCCATACAGGCGCGGAATTCGAAGGGTCGGGGGTCGGGAACCTTTCGGGCTAAGAGAGCCATAAACGACACACGTTTTCGTGAGAGCCCGATGTGCTTTTGAAAAAGGGAGTACAAGTGAAAGTGTGAGGATAAGGGGTCTCTGAATGGGATGGATGGATGTGCTGAGAAGGTTTGATCTTGTCTATTTTTTAACGCTGTGATTCATGTAAAAAAAAAAACGCAAAACTTCATTCATTTTCTGTACCGCTTATCCTCATTAGGGTCACGGGGATGCTGGAGCCTATCCCAGCAGACTTTGGACGAGAGGCGGGGTACACCCTGGACTGGTCGCCAGTCAATCGCAGGGCACATATAGACAAACAAACATTCACACTCACATTCATACCGATGGACAATTTTAGAGTCACCAATTAACCTAACATGCATGTTTTTGGAATGTGGGAGGAAACCGGAGTACCCGGAGAAAACCCACACACGCACGGGGAGAACATGCAAACTCCACACAGAGATGCCCGACGGAGATTTGAACCCAGGTCTTCCAGATCTCCTGACTGTGTGGCCAATGTGCTAACCACTTAGCCACCGTGCGGCCTACGCAAAACTTTATAAAACAATTATATTTTAATTGTGATATTATCACTGCAATATTTGAACTTTGCTCCCAAATAAATATTTCCCCAACCTAATATTCCAAAAATGACAACTTACATTGTTTTTTTTGTTTGTTAGTATTGCAAAATTTACAGAATAAAAATGAACTGTTATTAAAATGACATTGTTTTTACTCATAATATTACAAGTTTATTATCGTAAAATTATGACTTTATTCTCTTAATATTTTGACTTTCTACTCCTAAAATTACAGCAATTCTTTTCCATTTTTGCTCTTTTTTTTGATTTTCCAATTTTTTATTCTCTTTATTCTCCTAATATTATAACCTTTTCACAACCTCATTTTCCAAAAATGACAACTTTCTTCCTCCTAATATTTTGACTTTAATTTTTGTAAAATTACTGCTCATTTTGAAATTTTGGGCTGTTATTTTTAGCACATCTGCCTCACAGTCAAGAGATTGTGGTTCAAGTCTGCGTCTAAACAATGTGTGGCATTAGCACGTTCTCTCTATGAGCTGGTGTTTTTTGTTTTCCAAGGACTCTGTCTCCCTCCCACATTCTAAAAACATGCATGTTAGGCTAATAGATTGATTTTGAAAAGCAAAGTGGTAAAACAGTTGTTTGCTATAAAAAGTAGTAGCTCTCTGTTTGGGAGGAGGCAATGACGAGCTACAAGGGAATTCACAAAGAGCTTGTGAACCCTGATTGGCTTTTTATGTTAAAGTTGGCTATGTTTTCCTTTCAAAAAAGCCTACTTAATTGAGGGTTTCAATGATTTCAAAGTAAGCCTACACATGCACTCTGCACTACTGTTAGTTGAATTCTGTTGCTGGAACGGGTACAATTTTCAAAGGTTTATAAGCCGTGTCATGTTTTGTGGCTCCAGATCATTTTCTTGACTGGAAGAGGAGGCAAAATGACTCTTTTTGATGCTGAAGGTTGCCGACCCCTGCACTAGATGAAGCCTGTACACCGCCGCTGGTACTTGCACCGCATTTTGAAAATAAATGCTGTGTCAGACTGTCTACAAAATGTCCTCTCTGTACAAGCAAGATGTTCCTTCTGGACTTAAATGGTTTACCTTCCTTAAGTGCATATACTAGTTGGTTCAATACTAGCTGATTATTTTACCCTTTGACCCTTTCCCGCGTGTTACAGGGAGGAGAAAGAGTGACACATCTCCAGGACCTGATTACCCACCGGACTTGCCTCTCGAGACAACACACGACCAGGGGCCATGCTGACCTTCCTTGCTGCTGGCTCCGTTTTCTTTCCGGGCCTCTTCCTTCTGTCCAAGCAGTGCCTCAAGTCCATCCCGGCGCTGCGATGGAGCGAGGGCGACGCCGTCATTGTGTCGGCCAGGTGAGACCCCATGGACTCCACGCCTTCTGCAAGTCTTTGTGCCTAAGCTAGTCACCTTATGTGCTAATGGGCCACTTTCTAGGTTGGTGTCGTCGGTTCAGGCGGTCATGGCTTCCTCAGCTGGATTCATTATTGCTTCCTCCTGCGATGACATCATCGAGGACCAGTGAGTCAACCTTTGTCCATCACTACATTGTCTGTGGTTTTGGAAGAGTCAGCGCTGTTTGCAGACAGCCTTTTCTTGTTATTATTTCTCTGTGTACTTCATAGAGAAGAGTACATCTAAGGCTGGGGTCACTAACGGGGTGCCCGTGGGCATCTGGTAGCTCCCACACGGCCGCATGAGGTGCCCGCAAGCCTTCTTTTTATTGGAACCCTGGAAAGAAATGTATCCCGAAACATAAACCATTTTCATTTTGTAATAGTAGCTGTCAAAAGAAAAATGTTGGTGACCCCCGATCTAGCGTAAGAATGGGCATGCGACTAAATTGACTCGAATATAAGACAACACCTCTTTTTCAAGACCCGTTAAAAATACCACATGCATGTCAGGTTAATTGGTTCATAGGTGTGAATGTTTGTTTGTCTATATGTGCCCTGTGATTGACTGGCGACCAGTCCCGGGTGTACCCCTGGCCTCTTGCCCAAAGCAAGCTGGGCTCCAGCATACGGCATAGAAGCGGCATAGAAAATGAATGAATGAATATTTAGTTTTAAAAAACCAAAAACGTTTTTACTATGAATGGGGAAAAAAGTGAATTATTTGTTGTTTCATGAAAGATTCAAGAATCGGCTTTGTCTTACAATTAGCACCATAATTCCACCTTTGTTTATCGAGACTTCTTTGTCTCTGTGTCGCCAAGTGTGTGTGTGACGGGAAAGAAAACTCTGACTCACTTAAAATAAGTTGTGCGCCGCCACTTATTGGTTTGCATGTATAATTTTTTCCGGACTTTAAAATTTTTTTTTTTAAATAAATATCTTATTAAATTATACATTCATGTTTTTTACCAATGTAAGTTTAAGTAATTAATATTCATGTTCCAGATCTGGATCCATATACGATCTCTAATATAACAGGAACGTCGAGAGTGCAACCCGGAAGCCATTCTAGTACCGTAGCGCATTCTTTATCAGCTTGTGGAACATTCCATTACTTGAATTACTGCAGTAAAAGTGTGTTGGGGGGGAGAACATAAAAAAAAAATTAAATGTTGATGCTTACAGCACAAAGCTGACAAGCAGCCTGATTTTTTTCTTCTTCAAATGAACAGAATATAACATATTGGATGGGTATTAGGGCCACTTACTTTTTACTTTTTTTATGATAAAGAAGTCATAATTTTACAATTAAAAAAAGTCCGAATTTTATGAGAAATAAAGTTGTGATACTTTTGACCCCGGCCAAAAGTCACACAAGTCCCCTGTTTTTATAGCCGTCTCCGGCATTGCCTGTTACGAGGGAGTATTAAAATCATTTTTCATTTTGAGATTTCGAGAATAAAGTCGTAAACTTAACGTCAACAACGTCGTACATTTAAGAAAAAAAGCTTGTAATATTACGAGAGTAAAGTCATTACTTGCCAAAATAAAAGTCGTAATTTGACTTTAAAGGTCAGATGATGCTAACCCATGCTAATCAGTTTGTGCCCAACTGCTCTGTTTGCTGTCCCGCTATAATCAAAAGGCGCGTAACACTATGAGTTTTTTTCACATAAAATGATTACTTTTCCACATAATCTTTCATAAAATTACAACTTCGTCTTTTAATTCGCACGAGACACGTTCCACTGAATGGTTACTTATAAAATGCTGTTTCTCACTATTTTTCCCCAGGCACTGGCTGACCAGCACGTACATCATGTTCGCCGTCCCTTACTTTGTGTACGACATCTACGCCATGTTTATGTGCTACTGGTACAAGCTGAGGGTCAAAGGGCATGAGGAGGCCTCGGCGGCACCCCAACACATGTCCTCTGCACTCACCAGCTACCTGCGGCGCGAGTTCCTCATGGTGCTGCATCATGTCGTCATGGTTACCGTCTGCTTCCCTGTTTCTGTGGTAACTATCAGACCTCTTTTATGAGTTGGTGATAAATGGGGAGCGGGGCATTTTTACGGGGGAAATCATTTTTATTTTTGCAGTTATGTTCTGTATTTACATGCATTTTGTTTGTATACACCATGTGTCTTTCTGGGCAGAATGGGCTTAATTTTACTTTTATGCAAATGTAAACACTCATATAATTGTGTTGTGCATGTGATTTGTCATTGGGTTTGTTTTGAGAAATGTTTTGAGAGAGTCTGTCCTGTCAATGTAAGCCCTCCATTTGTCTGCTTATTGGCTCCCAGCTGAATGAGCATTTACAGTGCAAGCGTAATTATAGCCACTGCACTCTGCAGCCCGCCTGCAGCAGAGCAGAAAGTATAATTGTTTTCTGGACCAATGATTAGCCTCAGTCCATCTCTCCCACTCTCTTCTTCCTCCAGTTTGTGCGTCAAGGAAAGGGAGATTATTTCCAGGGCATAATGTTTATGGCCGAACTCAGCACTCCATCCGTCTGCTTAGGAAAAATACTCATTCAGGTAAGCTTGTAAGAGTGCTGTTGAGGCATGTGCCATCTAGACATGTTTCCACCATGAAGTGCAGTACATACAGTATATTACTGTTTTCATTGTCAAAAGAGGTGAAAGTGAAACTAGTGGTGTGCTACAGTAGAGCAGAACACAGTGTGCCCTGTTAATTGGTTAACAGGCATGTCACTTCACAAGAGGAAGGGAACAAAAGACAAAAGCATCTTTTTCAAAATTGTGACATGACCACAAAGTAATGAAAGTTGTTCAGTCTTTCCTCAAATACTGTACTGTCTTGTAGTCTTATATACCAGTGGTTCTCAACTGGTTTGGCTGCAGCAGCCACCACAACTTCTTAATGGCAAACAGCGACCCCAATCGCTGTCATCTTTCAAGTCAAATTTCACCAATATTTTTTTTTTATTTAATTTTTATTTCTTTTTTATTTTATGTTTTTTTAAATTATTTTTTTTTTCTTTTTTTTTAATTAATTTTTTTTTTTTTTTTTTTTTTTTTTGTTTTTTTTTTTTAATTTTTTTTACAAAAAAGGGCCCCAAATGGGTTTTTTAAATTATGTTTGGTCTCTACTGCCTAGCTCAGCAGACAGTTCTATTTCATGAGACATTGAATTAAATGCATTTAAACAAATGCTCTATCTTGATGCTACTTTTATATTGAAAATCCCTCATACAGTAGTGTTCAAAATAATAGCACTGTTATTACAATATTTTTATTGCATATTATTTTTATTGCTACATGGCAAACATGTTACCAATAGGTGCAGTAGATTCTCAGAAAACAAACAAGAAGACCTAGCATTCAAAATATGCACACTTTTAAGGCTGTGCAATTGGGCAATTAGTTATAAGGGGTGTGTTAAAAAAAAAGCAGTGTGGCATTCAATCAGCAATCAATATAGTGAAATAACAGGTGTGAACAAGCACTTGCTGAACATGCATTTCACGTTGAAAGCCTGGGGAAAACGGTTTGTTCAAGGCATTGTTCAGAATAAAAACGTACTTCGATTAAAAAGATGATTTGAAAGGGGAATACCTATGAAGAGGTGCAAAACATTTTTGGCTGTACAGCTAAAATGATCTCCAATGCCTTCAAAATGGAGAGCAAAAGCAGAGACCGTGGCTGAAAGTGGAAGACAACTATCAAAATTGATCGAAGATTAGCCAAATTGGCTCAGCCAATGATCAGCTACAGGATGATCAAAGTCTGGAGTAACCTCAAACTACTGTAACAGTTAGAAGATGTCTGTGTGACGCTAATCTATTTACAAGAATCCCCTCCCAAGTGCCTTGGCATGAACTGGCCTAAAGAGAAATGGCTATGACTTCCGTATATGGGCAACTTTGAGCAATGGCTCCCGGGAAATGGTTGTTTGGGTTCAGGCAAAGCTAGTTTTGTGCAGCAATATGACGTGACTATTTGTCAAACTGTTGCTGAAGTTTGTTACCCTTCCAACGTTACCTGGTTTGTGTTGAAGAGTTAGAAGAGCAAGCTGTAAGTAACGATTTATCAGTGTCCCAACTGTTTTTGTTTTGTGTAAGGAATCGGACAAAGCAGTTGTCTGTGTAGCATTATAGAGTGTGCATACAGGGGGGCGGAGGGAGTGTTACCTGCATGCATGCAAATTACAAGCTCACCCATGTCTGCAGCTGCTAATAGCTGTTAAAAGCGGACATTTTAATAGGATAAATTGCTGTTTACTATCAACTCCTACACCGCCTAGGAAGTGGGATTCGGCACCTGTCCGGAAGTCCTCAGGAGCGCTTGGGAGTATGACCAATCACAGCGGAGTGGGCTCAGTGGGAGGCGTACGTGTAGGAGGGCTGGAGGTGGAGCAAATTACACAGACCGTTTGGGTGGGAGGCAGGAATCCACAGTAAACAGTGCAGGAAAAGACGCAGGGCCTGGAAGATCTAGAAAGCTGTCTCTACGGGATTTTGTATTTAGCTCTTCTATGGGAGTCCAGAACTCAATACAAAGGCCCCAAAATGAGTATAATAGGTCCCCTTTTAAATCAATCAACCATCCATTTGTTATCTTCCATGAACCAAGAAGTAGGCCATCACCTATCAAATTGACAACGAGGCCTGTCAAGATAATCAATAATTCAATTAACCGCACAATAAATAAAAATGAGGTTAATAAATTCGACCCGGATTTGTTTTTTACACGTACATGCATGTTTGTTTTCCTCTTCTCTCTCTTTCCCAAACATGCTGGATGACTAGTCAACAAAATAACATGTAAATGTATCTATTATTATAACAAAAAAAAACACTTCTGAATGAACATCTTTTCCTTTGATTGGGTTGACATTTTACATTCTATATTTTCCATTCCATTTTCTTCCGCTTATCCGGGTCCGGGTCGCGGGGGCAGCAATCTCAATAGGGAAGTCCAGACTTCCCGGTCTCCGGCAACCTCTTCCAGCTCCACCGGGAAGACACCAAGGCGTTCCCAGGCCAGCTGTGAGACATAGTCCCTCCAGCGTGTCCTAGGTCTTCCCCGGGGCCTTCTCCCAACTGGGCGTTCCCGAAACACCTCACCAGTTAGGCGCCAGGTAGGCATCCGAACTAGATGCCCGAGCCACCTCAACTGGCTTCTCTCGATGTGAAGGAGCAGCGGCTCTACTCCGAGCTCCTCCCGGATGGCCGAGCTCCTCACCCTATCTCTTAGGGTGATTCCAGCCACCCTACGGAGGAAACTCATTTCCGCCGCTTGTATCCGCGATCTTGTTCTTTCGGTCATGACCCATAACTCACGACCATGGGTGAGGGTGGGAACGTAGATTGATCTGTAAACAAAGAGCTTTGCCTTCCGACTCAGCTCTCTCTTCACCACGACGGTCCGGTACAGTGACCACATTACTGCTGATGCTGCACCGATCCGTCTGTCGACCTCGCGCTCCAACCCTCCCTCACTTGTGAACAAGACCCCGAGATCCTTGAACTCCTTCACCTCAGGCAAGACCTCACTCCCAACCCGGAAACCCTCAGTCCGAGTTTCCGACTGAGAATCGTGGCCTCGGATTTGGAGGTGCTGAGTCTCATCCCAGAAGCTTCACACTCAGCTGCAAACTGCTTCAGTAAACGCTGAAGGTCACAGCCTGATGAGGCCATAAGGACCACATCGTCTGCAAATAGCAGAGATGCGATCCTAAGGTCCCCAAGCTGGACTCCCTCAACGCCTTGACCTCGCTAGAAATTCTGTCCATAAAGATTATGAACAGAATCTGTGACAAAGGGCAGCCTTGGCGAAGGCCAACGTTCACCGGAAACAAGCTCGACTTACTGCTGGCATTGCGAACCAGGCTCCTGCTTGGATTGTACAAGGACCGAATGGCACGTAGTAGCGGATCACCAATCCCGTACTCCCGGAGCACCCCCCACAGTACACCACGAGGGAGACGGTCGAATGCTTTTTCCAAGTCCACAAAGCACATGTAGACCGGTTGGGCAAACTCTCACATACCCTCCAGTACCCTTGCAAGGGTGTAGAGTTCCGCGACAGGACAAAAACCACATTGCAACGGTCGTACGCTTCTCTCCAGCACCCTGGAGTAGACTTTCCCTTGGAGGCTGAGGAGTGTGATTCCCCTATAGTTGGAACACACCCTCCGGTCACCCCTTTTCAAAATGGGGACCACCACCCCGGTCTGCCAGTACAGAGGTACTGTTCCCGACTTCCATGCAATGTTGAAGAGGGGTGTCAGCTAAGACAGTCCTCCAACATCCAGAGCCTTGAGAAAATCAGGGCCAGTCCACCCCCAGAAGCCTTGCCATTGGGGAGAGTGTTTTAACTGCCCCAAATACCTCAGCCACGGTGATAGAACTGTCCACGTACGTGTCCTCAGACTCTGCTTCCTCTACGGAAGATATGTCAGTGGGATTGAGAAGGGCCTCAAAGTATTCCTTCCACCGACCAACTATATCCTTAGTCGAGGTCAGCAAGCCCCTGTCCCCACTGTAAACAGTGTGAACTGGGGACCGCTTCCCCTTTCTGAGGTGTCGGGCAGTTTGCCAGAACCTCTTTGAGGCCGACCGAAAGTCGGGCTTCATAGCCTCACTGAACTCCTACCTTTTTGCCTCGACCACCACCAAAGCCGCATGCCGCTTGGCCTGCCGGTATCTGTCAGCTGCTTTGGGAGTCCCGCAAGCCAGGAGCCCTAACACCCGGTGTTCACCATCTGGTTCGGGTCTTGCCGCCTCGACTGGCACCGACCACTTTGCGGCCGCAACTACGACTGGCAGCTTTAGCAATGGAGGCATGGACTACGGCCTATTCGGACTCAATCTCCCGGTCCCCCCTCGAGATGCAGGCGAAGCTCTCCTGGAGATGAGTGTTGAAGACTCGATGAACGGGAGACTGCCAGACGTTCCCAGCACATTCTCACTATGCATTTGGATCTACCAGGTCTGTCCGGCATCTTTCCCCGACATCTAATCCAACTCATCACCAGGTGGTGGTCAGTTGACAGCTCAGCTCCTCTCTTCTCCTCGCTCCTCTCTCCTCTCTACCCGCGTGACCAGAACATGCGGACGCAGGTCTGATGATACGACCTGCGCCGTATCATCAGAGTGTCCTGGTGCCAAGTGCACTGATGGACATCTTTATGTTCGAACATGGTGTTTGTTAGCTGGGGTGTTCACCAGAACCCATCTGATAGACTCCAAGAAGGCTGGGTATTCTTAAATGCTGTTCGGCGCGTACACACAAACCACAGTCAGGGTCAGCCTCTTCCACAAGCTCGGGCTCCTTCCCCACCAGAGAAGTGACATTCCATGTCCCAACAACCAGATTTGGCCGCCGAAGACCAAGTCGCCCGGACACCCGCCCTCGACCACTGCCCAAATCGCACGGCACCGGACCCTTATGCTTGCCCCTGCAGGTGGTGGGTCTGCGGAAGGGGGGGGCCGGCCAAGCCCATTCTATATTTTTAAATATAAAAATATAGATACTATATTTTATCTATATTTTTATACCACTCAGATTTGGGCTTTGGAACATTTCTGTATTGACATGTCCCATATATAGTGTTCTCAACACTTCAGGCACAACATTTCAATGTAATCCCATTACAAAGAAGAAAGGTTAACGTACTCGCCTCTGCTTGTATGGCTGGTGAAGTTTTGCACCTTTTTGAAATTAATACAAAGACATTCCAAACTTTGGCGGTCAGAGGCTCGGGCTCTGCTGCAGTCTTGGTAAGCTTTGACAGACAGAACAGTCTCTCGCCTAAGATACCAAATTCTTCATTTGTGATACCCAGCGCACGTCTCTGCAATCGGTCAATCTAAAAATATATATGGCTGATTTGTATCAATGTGGGAATCTTCTTGCGGTGCATCTGATTGTTAGCTCCTCAAACTGATAGCCAGTCGAATCGGTTTGTTGTTAACATCCCTAATTATTATGCCATGCCAAAACAATGTTAACGGTAATATCATCCAGCAAAATTTGTTATCGTGTGAGGCCTACTGACCACTACAACGGAATATTAGGTCCATATTTTAAAAAAATTAAGATTTTGAGAATAAGTTGTAATTTTACAAGAAAAAAAGTCATAATATTACCTTTGACCCATAAAAATATCAACTACATACTAGCTACCAGTCTCTGCAAGAAGGAATCGTGTTATCTGGTATTGATGAATCACCCTGGCAGGGGCTGGGGGCAGGCGCCTGTCGTCAACTGCTGGCATTTGGTAAATGCAATGACAAACAGAAATGTAAGAAACAAAACAGGGAAAATAAACGCCAAAGGGGAAAAATACAATATAGAAAAAGCAAAGACAAAATGTAAAAAGAATATGAGCACGTTTATATAAATTTGTATTATTGATTTTCTTTATATTTTCACATGCATTTACTTTTAATTTTGCCACTCCTGTGATTCCATAGTTCCAAACTATCCTTATTGAGATCTCAACTCATCTTGGTGGAAACGTGCCTTCTTTGTTGGCCTTTGCCATCTCCACTGTAATTTGTCGCGCTTGGTAGCCACACACACAGGTCTCCGCTCTTTCCCAGCATGCAACTTGTTTTGCACTTGCACATGTCAGCTGTTGACTTTCTATCTGTCTCTCTCTCTTTCTCTCTCTCTCTCTCTCTATCAAAAACACCAGTCATCACTTGGTAACGTAGTTTGCTTGAGTAAACATTACACACACAAGCACACACACACTGAATGTTCAGCAGACAGCAGATACACTATCGACTTGTCCTCCATCACTCAGCACCCGCCCTCTCGACTGTCTGTGTCTGTGTTTGATAAGCGACCGTGTGGTCAGAGCAGTGACATTAATGGGAGGCCCTCTTACACCCACAACAACAATGTTGAACACTGTGAATGGAGGGGGAAAAAGCTTGTATTTTCAGAACATTATCTGACTGAAGCAGATCGCCTACCTCCTGCAGTGTGTTTTCCCACTACTGTAATGTCCACCTTAAATTTACTCTGTTAACACAACATATAAAGGTTACTGCCAGATTTATGTTTAACTATGAGCTCTAACGTTTACATACTCTTCCTAATCCATGCCTGTCCAGATCTCCATATATATAATATAGAAATATAATGCTTTCTTGGTTTATCCGTCACACATTTTTCATAATTGTACCTAAGTTATGAAACTACTGTGCGCTCCAGAAGTATTGTATTAGAGAGGTCATGTTCTTTCTTTTTGATGTGCTGTCTAATGAAAACATTTGGGTTTGACATCAAAAGACAAATACGAGACCCAAGAGCAACATCTCATCTTTTATTTCCATGTATTTACATCTGGATCGGCCGCACAACTTAAACCAAAGCACCTTTTTTTGAGCTCACGCATTTTTTATGTGGGCAAAATTATTGGAATATGTGACTAACAGGTGTGTTTTGTTGCCCAGGTGTGTCCTATTGCATTTCTTATTCAATATATACAATGTCTACACTCAGTTTGATTTGGTAGCATAGGTTTTTCTGGTGTAAACTGCATTTAGAGGTGAAAACAACATGAAAACCAGAATGCTGTCTATTGGTGTGAAAAACAAAATATTGTGAATCAGAGACAATATGGAAAATCAAAAAGAACTATTGTACAAACATTGGTCATATCCAGTACCACCACGACCTAGACTTCATCAACAAAAGTACAAGACACACCAGCAAAAAGAATAGGAAGGCCTGGCTGGAAACAGTACAGCAATGGGCCTTAAATATTCGTCAACCCTTAAAACTTTTGTATAATTGTTCAGTAAACAGAAGAATAAAAATAAAATTCAAAATGGAGGGAAACATTGTTAAATAACTGCGTTTAAAAAATCCTCTATTGCCCATTCTCCTTATGTCTCTGACCAAACTCACAAATAAATGTGCCAGCTGTGGGTGGTATCAGTTTTTATTATGTCGACAACTGCTTACATCAGTGTCAGCCAGTCTGAGGGGCGTCGACATAAACGGGTTGTACTGTATCAAGATGACCTAAACCCCAAATTTTCATCTAACATTGGTATTACATTTTCTTATTTTCAGCAATTCCATCAAATTTAAGCCCATCATATTGTAAGCCCTAAAAATGGAAGAAACAAAGACAATTACCGCTTGAACCAAACTGTACTGCTTGCTTCTCTTTCTCTCTTTCTCTCTGTCGTTTCCCGCTCTCAGTACAAACAGCAGCACACTCTCCTGCACAAAGTGAATGGGGCTCTTATGCTGATCACTTTTTTCATCTGTCGAGTTCTCCTCTTCCCTTACCTCTACTACGTCTATGGAAGGTACGTCTTTTCTTTCCATTTCTCTCCTCTCACGTCCTCGCTGAGCTTTTCAAAAGCCCGCCTCTTTCATCTGCGCTCAAAGCTGCGTTCACTTCACATCACATCCCTTGTGTCTTTTCCTGTGCCGGGTGCAGGTACGCGTCCATTCCGTTCCACATGGTCCCGCTGTCGGTGCCCTGGCACTGTAACCTCGGGGCTGCCCTGCTCATGGCCCCTCAGCTCTACTGGTTCTCCCTCATTTGCAGAGGCGCCCTGCGGCTCTTCACAGGCTCCTCGCGCTCCCGGAGACCTCGCACCGGCGCAGCCACGATTGACAGCGGCACAGCAGGCCCCCAGCCTGCCAATGGTTACAGCGCACGCTCCACAGAACCCGAGCTGG
This sequence comes from Oostethus manadensis, assembly GCA_024372805.1. Classification (NCBI taxonomy): domain Eukaryota; kingdom Metazoa; phylum Chordata; class Actinopteri; order Syngnathiformes; family Syngnathidae; genus Oostethus; species Oostethus manadensis. The sequence continues at coordinate 2,941,697 of QODF01000050.1, read as the reverse complement.
CCGCTCACTGAGAAGAGTAGTGGACGGCGGGTGGAGGCGGAGGGGGATGCGAATGTACCAATGTCACGGAAAGAGGTAGCAATATATAGCGGAGGTGTAAATTTATGGACGATGGCCTCAAATAGCGCTGGAGTCTTTGCAAGCGTCAGTCAATGACCTTTAGGTTTGCTGGCCTTCAACGACTCCAGCTTTGTAGGAAACACTTAATGATGTCATCAGGCACTGTAACAGCTAGGAGGGGGTGTAGCCTGGATCTTTTGCAAGCATAGGTGACCATTTCCTTCATTGTAGATCAAAACTCTGACCTCTCAGGACGAGCAGGTCCATAGGAATGTATTATATTGTATGTTAGAATTTTTTTTGCTGTAGATGGAAGGCCGAACTCATGTTAAGGGGAAAAAATCCTGGCTTAGCAGTATTTTAACTTGTTAGTGTTTCTCTGTATCCTCTATGTAGTCGCTGTCACAACATGTAAGCAACCTGCAGACTGAGATCATCTCATAAGACTCTATTCTGCTGCCTTATCCCCCTTTTTCCACATGTTCCTTCTCAGAGGAGAAGAAAACAAGTGTGACGGGTGTACATAGCCCATGTAAAGTCCCAATTTTCATGCCAGTATTATTTTATTATATTTTCCATCAAACGTTCCTACGGATCAATCATTGCCACCTCACCTCGGTTTACTTTACACAAACTACCCCTTGCGCAGCTAAGTGTAGATATGATTTCATTCCATGTAGTGGTAACACACTTGAAGGGATTTCCATGGGTGTTTTAGTTTGCTCAACCTAATATATGTTCAATTAGCGTCATGTTTCACAGAAGGTAGGGAAGGAAGGGAGAGTAGTATTGTGGGATTGATGTTCACCATGTACATTAAAGCCGGCAGGTTTTTGTCTGTTTTGTGTTTGTTTTAAAGCAGCAGCTGCGCACTCTTTGAAAATGGGTCAAAAGAGAAAAATAATCAAAAATAAGAAACCATCGAGACCCGAGCAGTGTGTGCACCACAACATCTGGACAACTAACTGTTGGCATGTCGAACACAGTAAAAATAACAGCCCTACCCCCCACGCGCCCACCCTCGTCCACTGCTTCCCGATAAGAACATTTCAACCAATGTACTGTATATTCCACCAAATGCTTGTTATTTATTTGTAAGTATTTATTTATTTGGGTTTGTGGTTCTGAATGCATATTTATGCATCCATACTATACTCTATGCTTCTGAGCCTTATGTGAAGGCTGCAATGTTACTCAAACTTATCTGAAATATACTTCTCTGTCCTCATTGTGTCTCATTTTTTTTTTTCATTGACATGTTTTTGGCGTATTGTGTCAGTTTCCACAGGAGGCCGCTGCTGATGTCAAAATTATTCATACACTGGCCACATTTTCGGCTAAAGTGAATATGTACATATTGCCTGCAAAATAGAGTATGAAGTGCCTTATTTATGATTTTTTTACGAGTACTATATATATAATATATAATATCAATATTATATATTAGGTACACTGCTCAAAGAAATGAGAGGTACACTTTGAAAACACATTAGATCTTAACGGGTGGGGGGGAATGATCTTGAATATCTTTCCTGATAATAAGTAGGTGATGTATTAGTAACAAAATGATGCCACATCATTTGATAGAAATGAAAATGATCACCCTATAGAGGGGGAGAAATCAAAAGACAGCCCAAAAATGAAAGTGAAAAAATGATGCAGCAGACTGGTCTGTTTTGCCAAAATGTCCTTGTAGCAACTCCAAATGCTTGTCAGGAGTTTGTGTGGCCCCCACGTGCTTGTACGCATGCCTGACAACGTCGGAGCATGCCCCTGATGAGACCACGGATGGTGTCCTGGGGGATCTCCTCCCAGATCTGGACCAGGGCATCACTGAGATCCTGGACAGTCTGAGGAGCAACCTGGCGGTGCCGGATGGATCTAAACATTATGTCCCAGAGGTTCTATTGGGTTTAGGTCAGGTGAACGTGGGGGCCAGTCAATGGTATCAATTCCTTCATCCTCCAGGAACTGCCTGCATACTCTAGCCACATGAGGTCGGGCATTGTCGTGGACTAGGAGGAACCCAGGTCCCACTGCACCAGCGTAGGTTCCGACAATGGGTCCAAGGATTTTATCCCGATACCTCTTAACAGTCAGGGTGCCATTATCTAACCTGTAGAGGTCTGTGCATCCTACCAGGGATATGCCTCCCCAGACCATTCCTGACCCACCACCAAACCGGTCATGCTGAATGATGTTGCAGGCAGCATAATCTTCTCCACGGCATCTCCAGACCCTTTCACGTCTGTCGCATGCGCCCAGGTTGAACTTGCTCTTATCGGTGAGGAGCACAGGGTGCCAGTGGCAGAGTTGCCAATTCTGGTGGTCTATGGCAAATAGCAATTGCACTCTGCAGTGCTGGGCAGTGAGCACAGGGCCCACTACAGGACGTAGGGACAGTCAGAGTCTAAACTCCACTATGGCCAAGACCAAACAGCTGTCAAAAGACACCAGAAGCAAAATTGTAGACCTGCACCGGGCTGGGAAGACTAAATCTGCAATAGGTGAAAGAAATCAATTGTGAAAGCAATTATTAGAAAATGGAAGACATGCAAGAGCACAGATAATCTCCCTTGATCTGCGGGCTCCATGCAAGCTCTCATCCCATGGGGTCAAAATGACAAGAACTGTGAGCAAAAATCACAGAACCACACGGGTGGACCTAGTGAACGATATGCAGAGAGCCATCAGGATACCATCAGTAACACACTACGCTGCCAAGGACTCAAATCCCGCAGTGCAAGACGTGTCCCCCTATTTAGCGGTTTGGGATAATGCCAAATGGTCAGCTGAAACCAAAATATAACTTTTTGGTAAAAACTCAACTCGTCATGTTCGGAGGAGAAAGAATGCTTATGCATCCAAAAACAGCATACGTCCTGTGAAGCATGAGGGTGGAAACGTCATGCTTTGGGGCTGTGTTTCGCCAGCAAGGGCATTGAAGACGAAACGTGGCTGGGTCTTTCAGCATGACGATGATCCCAGACACACGGCCCGGGAAACGAAGGAGTGTCTTCAAAAGAAGCGCTTCGAGGTTCTGGAGTGGCCTAGCCAGTCTCCGGATTTGAACGCCACAGAAAATCCAATGACGGTGTCGGGCCGAGTCTTGGGGGCTCCTCCGCCTCCAACTGAAGCCGATAAACATCTGGTTAACGACAACACACACTTATCCTGGGAAAAAAAGTTGCTATATTATGAGAATAAACAATACTTTATACTAGGAGCAAAAATAATGTCATTTTAGTAGCATAAGGTTGAAATATTAATAAATATTATGTTATTTTTTTAAGTTGGAGTATTATGAGAAACAGACACAACAAATTACATGTAATTTTCTGAAATTAGGTTGGGGAAAAAATATTATGGGAATAAAGTCATAATATTTTAAAAAGCAAATTTACAAAGATTTTTTAATATTTTGAAAAGCCCCCCACCCCCAAACAAATGTAAATAAGAGCAAATACCAAAGTTCATACTAATAATACACTTTTTCACCTACATCACAAAGCTAAAGTAAGTTTTTTTCTTGTTACAAAATATCAATTTTACGAAATATCAAAGTGGCCCGTGCATTCTTTCATTTTTCAGTATGAAAAAAAGTCTCGGTAAGCACGACAATACATATGTAGGATATATGTCACGTGAGCGTTACATATACATATCCCGTTTATGTACACTTACTAATAAGATTGGAGTCGCATTTGAAAAAATGGTAATTGTGCTGTTCACACTAATATGAACAAAATCAGATACGGGTCACATATGAGCAAAAAAATGGGAATTGCAGTGTGAACATAGCCCTTTCACTAGTTGCTAGGCAGAATTTGTAAGGCTTGATTTGAAATACCCAACCACTTGTTGCTAGGTAGAATTCATGGGGCTCAATTATAACTGCCTTGGTACTGTTGATATGCAGATTTATTTGGGATCAATCATAACTTCCCTTCCACTTGTTGCTAGGCAGAATTTACAAGGCTCGATTATACATGTCCAACCACTTGTTGCTAGGCAGATTTCACGGGGCTCAGTCATAACCGCCCTGTTACTGTTGTACTCTTCATAGTACTTGCGGCTTATTTCTCTTTATTTTGGTGAATATTCAGACAAGTGACACTGACTCAAAATCAGAAATATGGCGTAGCGTCGCTCATACACTTAATGTTTCACTTTTTTTACAGATCTATTTTTTTCCAACCAATACACTATTGTTTTACATCAAGTTTCCGCCCGCGCTTAGTTTGTTTTATTGAAACGCTCTCGACATTCTAAATGTGAAGTAATTCTGAGAAATTGAAGTTTGTAATGCCATATATTATCATTACATTGATGAAAAAATGGTCTCCAAAAAATGTTGACAATGATATTGTTTATCGGGAATCATTTCTAGGACAACGATCGACCAGAAAGATGTGTGATGGTGACAGGGGGCCTACCATCCCCCCCAGCAGAACTAGCACAAGAGTGAAGCCATTCACGGTTGGGGCCTCTACTTGAGAAGATCCTGCCTTTTCTCTTCAGACCGGAACTGTGACCGTCCTATAGTCCTTGAAGCCCAATGAAGGAAGGACAAACGTCGAAAGACAAGCTGAAGTCTACATGTGTTTTGTGGACTTGGAGAAGGCATTCGACCGTGTTTCTCGCGGAATACCGTGGGGAGTGCTCCGGGAATAATCCAGGCGGTTCGTTCCCTGTATGACCGGTGTCAGAGTTTGGTTGGCATTGCCGGCAATCAGTCGGATCCGTTTCCAGTGAGGGTTGGACTCCGCCAGTGCTGCCCTTTGTCATCGATTTTGTTCATTACTTTCATGGACAGAATTTCTAGGCACAGCCAGGGCGTTGAGGGATTCCGACATCCAAGTCCGAGTCCATGGTTCTCGCCCAGAAAAGGGTGGAGTGCCAATTCCGTGTCGGGGATGAGGTCCTGCCCCAAGTGGAGGAGTTTAAGTACCTCGGGGTCTTGTTCACGAGGGATGGAAGGATGGAACGCAAGATGGACAGGCGGATTGGTGCAGCATCTGCAGTGATGTGGATTCTGCACCGGTCTGTCGTGGTGAAAAGAGAGCTGAGCCAAAAGGCAAAGCTCTCGATTTACCGGTCGATCTACGTTCCTACCCTCACCTATGGTCATGAGCTTTGGGTAGTGACCGAAAGGACAAGATGGCGGGTACAAGCGGCCGAAATGAGTTTTTTTCGCAGGGTGGCCCTTAGAGATAGGGTGAGAAGCACTGTCATCCGGGAGAGACTCGGAGTAGAACCGCTGCTCCTCCGCATTTAGAGGAGCCAGATGAGGTGGCTCGGGCATCTGGTTAGGACGCCTCCCAAACGCTTTCCTGGGGAGGTGTTCAGGGCACGTCCAACCGGTAGGAGGCCCCGGGGAAGACCCAGGAGAGACTGTCTTTCAGCTGGCCTGGGAACCTCTCGGCAACCGTGGGAAGAGCTGGACGAAGTGGCCGGGGAGAGGGACGTTTGGGCTTCCCTGCTTAGGTTGCTGCCCCCGCGACCCGACCTCGTATAAGCGGAAGGAAATGGACGGATGGATGGAGGGCGTGAAAACATTTCTGTCCCCTGGGGCAGCATGACATAAAAAAATTGTGCAGAACTGCTTTGAATGATCATTTTTTTCCCAGAATATGACCAACATGATGGCATTTGGTATGTTTTTGGTAAAAATCTAGTTTTCACAACAAACTGCAACAAATGAGCCATCTTTCTGTTAGCATGTTTATTGCCTTAATACAAAACAGACATAGAAAAAATACAAAGATTGTTACATTAACAAAAACAAGTTTGGATAAGAAAAAGAGCCTTCTCAGCACAGTTCAGTATCTCCTCTGCCTTGGGGAGAAGATGGTGTTTGGGTTGCTGTCTCGCTCCCGTTCCTTGTCACGCTCCTTCTGGCTGTTGGGTGACAACGCCTCCTCCAACTTCTTCTCACTCTTGAAGAGATCTCGGCCCGTGCGCAGGATGTGCTGCTCGATTTTACGGTGGCGCTTCATGTCTGACAGCACCTTGTCCAGCCTTGCCTCTCGTTTGACGGAGGAGCGAGCGGACGAGCCTGTTGACAGGGGAGAAAAAACAAACGTGTTAACGTCAGCGCGTATGCAAAGTGGGCAGTGGAATACACACCTGGCGTTCTGCGTCTGTTTATGAAAGAGTTTTTGGGGGTGGCTTGCGTTTGCTCCTCATCAAAGTCAAACTCTGTTGGAGTTGGAGGCCTGGGAAGACAACACAAGTTGAGTCCACAACCCTTACTGATGAAAAAGGGAAAATGGCTCCAAAAGACTTCTTTATACTAACTTGCGCTCCCTCTCCTTCCTTTCCCTTTCCTGCTCTGCATCCTCATCATCCTCCCTCTCGGGTGATGGGGTGCGTTCGGGAGTGGGCGGCCTCCTGGGAAGAGGCACGAAGTTGAGCTCCAGCATCTGGCCTTTGGCCAGAAGCTCATAGAGTCTCTTGATCTCGGCGGGTGGGGGCATCCAGTTACCGGGGTCCTCCATTTCCTCGTCGCTGTAGGCCAGCTCCCATTCGCCATCCTTGTCTGCATCACGTGTCACTTCTTTGTCAACACGCGATGTGTCAGGTTGAGGTGCATCTTTGTGTCCATCACCCTCAAACCCGTCCGTGTCTTGTGCTGGAAAACAGAGAATAAAATGGTGTAAAGAAAAGGGATAGTGCGAGCAAACCAGCCCCAGCAAACAACCTGTGATGTTTTGCATTCATAATATTGCACACCAGCTGACTCCCACTTATACAACAAATGGTTTTGGATCGGTGTTTTGCCTTTTTCGTCCTTGCTTGCCGTGTCCTCCATGACAGCTGCCGGTGCAGCATCCTGTTGCTCTGCCTTTTCTTCTTCTTGTTTGCCTGCATCCTGTACGCCAAGCGTCTCAATCCCCTCTCGTAGGGACGAATCTGTTGCCTCAGCCTGCATCCTTCCCTGCACCCGGAAGTCTAGGGAATACGGACGATGGAGGTGAGTTAGAGCACACGTGCCATGCATGTAGCGGTACACATGATCAGATCGGCGGCTATAAATTCGAAGATTGAACGAACAGGAATGAATATCATTTGGCTAGCTAATGTCAGGGCATCGTGTTACGAACTAAAAGTCGCACATAACAAACGCCAGCTCACTATTACGTCATTATTACCGAATGTGTGTCGTCGTTCTGGTCGATCGAGTAGAGTTGTCTCCGCCGGCGACGTCAATGACGGAAACTCTCCATGAGGCTAGCTTTGGATACTTCGACGTCAACACAGAAGTAAACATAGCGCCATTTTGACCGAGTAATCCACCCGCGTGGATCTCTAGACTAAACGTCATGTGGATTACATGCGATGTGGCAAAAATGCGGCGTCTGTCCGTAAGGGGTCTTTTGGAGATCTACTCCACGCGCCACTTCCGGTGTGGCCGAGCACGTATATTATACACATTATTTTTTCTTATTTTGTTGTGTACTACAAGACACACACATTTTTACTCACTACTATTTTTCATACTGTGGACATAAATTAAATAAAAAATGTGGCGTCATAGGAGCCTAGGCTTTGGCGAGTTCTGGTTGGAAGGAGGTGACGGAAGTGACGTAGTATCGGTGTGTTTCGAGAAAATTGACGCGTCTGATGTGTCTTGTGTTTAAGGGTCTGCAGCCCACAAGGCCAGTAGCCTATCCGATCGACGAAGGGCAGACGTTCGGAGGCTCCTCCTCAACCCGCGAACCAGCCTTGCGAATTCAGACGGTCTAACGTTCCTCACACTTCCTGGTTGGGTCACGTGTTCTCAGGTGTACCCTGACGTCATGACAGGACGATATCTGCCTTCCATCGCAAAAAGATTCATTTCCACAACATTCTGCTCAACAAAAACATATATATATGTATTTATATATATTTGTATGTATATTTTTTTTTTAATAGCTCTATTGACTTGCATACTATTCATAGGATTTAATTAGTATTATATTATATTAGTATAAATTGATATTTTGTAAAGCAACATACATTGCATGTATTTTAAGAAAAAACTAAATTAAAAACTAATAAATGTTATGGTGTTTAGGAACTTCTGAGAGCCATATCTGGCTCCCGGGTCATAGGTTCCCGACCCCTGGTGTAGAATATAGTCCTGCGGTGGCTTGACTATATTGGGGTATGTTCCCCCTTGGATCCTACCGACACCAGATGTAGACACTGAGACTAGAGAAAAAGAAAGGGTGGAAGGAACCCTAGCTGGTCCCTATGTGAGAAGCAGATTTTATAACTACTGAAATATTTGTAGGAATGGAGCAAAGGACCCTGTAACTGGACATGCTGGGACAGGAGTTAATGTAATCAATAATGTAATCAGTAAACGACATGTAAAAGAATCTCCTATAAGAGTTTTCACATAAGAACTTATCAGCACTGCAATGGACAGAGGAGATACGAAAGCAGTTCTTTCCTGTGACTCTGTTGCAGCTATGAAGATCTTAAATGCTCTAAAAGAAACACGTAGAGATGACTAGATGACTAGTAGCCAAAAGAGTCCTCAAGCTGTCAGAGGAGGAGTTCATTCAAGTCCCAGTTGGAAGGGGAAGAGCACACGCATTCATCGCCCCCAGCGGTGGGGGCGTCCTGGCAGACATTGTGGTGTGGAGGAATATAAAGGGAATGTTGGAGAGAGGAGCTGCTGTATTGACGGTTTGGGTCGGGGCACACTGGTTTAGGGTCTACACTGGTCAAGCAACAACAGACAGATGTGTTGATGGATATCACAGAGGAAAGGGACAAATTGTACCTGTACAAAATAGGTAAGACCTGGAATTGAAAGGGAATCCTAGGAAAAAAAGAAGGAATAATGTAAGCAGGCTATATCTTGAAGACCACACATAAGGTTCATGCATAAGGTGTAGCACTTTTGTTTGTATTTTTCTTTTCTTTTTCTTTTCTCCGCGTCCTAGTAGTCTGTAACCCAAGGACACGCACTCCGGCCCAGTAGGTGGCGGTACGCATCTAAACGTTGGTGGCCACCACGCATAAACAGAAGAAGAAAAAGAAGCGCTCTGATTGGCTGGTGGTCGTTTCCGGTTTCGTGGCCCCATGTTTGAATTTTTTGTCGGTTCGACGGTCCAAGGTCCGGCTCGCCATTGTTACAAAAGAGAATTTGGGGCCAAGGTGATATTGCTGAAGGCGAAAGTAGGACATTAGCGACGGTATTCCGCGCAGAACAAAGGCAAGTCACATATATTTGATATCTTTATGAAAGGTGTGGATTTGGACTTTTATGTGGTCTAGCTCGATACTTAGCGAAGTCTTCCGGAGAGGTGGCTCTTTGTTGATGGTGTGTCGTGTTTGCGTTGCCTGTTATTGAAACCAACGGACATGCCCTGACGAGTACAGGGCCTGGCATGGCGCGGCGTGTGGCGGGATCAGACAATGGAAGCAAGAAAGCCTCCCGGGTGAGAGTTGCGGTTCGTCTGCGGCCTTTTACGGCCAAACAAGATGAGAACGGCGAGGGGCCTTGTGTGAGAGTACTGGACTCGCAGAACCTGGAGATCATCAACTGGAGGAACGCCACCGAGACCGTAAAATACCAGTAAGTGCTGCTTAAAGTGATTGTCCGGAATTGTTTTGTATGACTTCCTGCAAATGTCCTTTCAGCTTTGATGCCTTCCACGGGGAGCGATCGACCCAACAAGAGGTGTTCCTCTCCTCGGTGAAGCCCATTCTGCCGCACATTCTGAGGGGGCAGAATGCCAGCGTCTTTGCTTACGGGCCAACCGGAGCCGGTATGTTGCTTGGCTGCGGATTGAATAGGGATGCGCCGGTCAGGTGCCGATTTGGACCCGGATCACCCATGAGTGAGCCAGCTCGGCCGATACGGGTCACACCGATTATCTGTACATTTATTTACGATGAGCCACGGCCGTCGTTAGACAATTCCAATTACTGTAGGTCAATTTTACCGTAAACTTTTGGCCCGATTGGGTTTTGTGTGCCGCGGATACAAGCGGCGGAAAGGAGTTTCCTCCGTAGGGCGGCTGGACTCACCCTAAGAGATGGGGTGAGGAGCTCGGCCATCCGGGAGGAGCTCAGAGTAGAGCCGCTGCTCCTTCACATCGAGAGAAGCCAGTTGAGGTGGCTCGGGCATCTGGTCCGGATGCCTCCCGGGCGCCTCCCCGGTGAGGTGTTTCGGGCGTGCCCAGTCGGGAGAAGGCCCCGGGGAAGACCTAGGACACGCTGGATGGACTATGTCTCACAGCTGGCCTGGGAACGCCTCGGTGTCCTCCCGATGGAGCCGGAAGAGGTCGCCGGGGACCGGGAAGTCTGGACTTCTGCCCCTGCGACCCGGATAAGCGGAAGAAAATGGAAAGGAATGGTTTTTGTGTTATTCAGCTGGGATAGGCTCCAGCATACCCGCGACCCTAATGAGGATAAGCGGCATAGAAAATGGATGGACGTACTCTTTGACACAAACCAGAATTTCATTTGATGCGTTTTTTGGAAAAATACGAATACATGGGAAATCATTTGTTCACTAATTCATATTTGTTCTTTCAAGATTTCAAAGGGAACAGAACAAAGATTAATATTCTTATTAAAGCAGAAGAAAATCAGTGCCCAGTTTGCAGGGCTCTTGAACGTCAAGTTCTGGTGTATTGATTTTCAATGGTACACTACTTAAGCTAACAAGCTGATCTCCACTCCAGCGTCGTGCTATTTTGTGGTCATTTGTCTTTGCAGTCGCAGTACAAAATGAGTTGAAGTTGGAGCAGAAATGATTTGAACCTTTCGGTGAGCTAGGAGACCCTTGTTGTGGCGTCACCACCATAGAGCTGAATGCAAGTTTATGTTCATTAAACAGCACGCACACAAATAGTCATTTGAGGACCAGACATAAGTAGTATGATGGCAACAAGAGGGCAAAATTGTTCAGTGACACTTGGAAAAGGTTGTGCGTACCCCGTGAATGTGATATCCACTTTCCCGTGGGACAAAAGCGAGCTCTGAACTAACCGCATATCTTGTTTGAAACAAAAAAAATCACTTGGTAAAAAGTCACATTTGAAGTCTTAAGATGTCGTCTTCTTTTCCTTTCGGACCAAGGGGGGGCCAAACTTTTCCCATCAAGGGCCAAATACTGATGCAAGGAGCACTTTGATTTGTCCATCCATGTTCTATGCCGCTTATCCTTGTGAGGGTTGCAGGGATGCTGGAGCCTATCCCAGCTGACTTTGGGCGGGAGGCCAGTCAGTCACAGGGCACGAATAGACAACCATTCACACTCACGTTCATACATACCGACAATTTCGAGTTATTTTATGTTTTTGGAACGATGATGAGACTCTGCGGCCAACATGATAAGCACTTCCATATTTTTCCAGATATTTCAAGAAAAAAACGGCGTTTTGGCTTTGTACTATCCATCAAATCCTAAAAAGTTACACTATTTTGAGTTTTTTTGTAAAATTAAGACTTTTTTTCCTTTTAATATTTTACCTTTTATCATGTAGAATTATGTCTGTTTTTTTATTTCTGCTGTTTTTGGGTTCCCCCCCCCCAATTTGTTCAACTTCTGCAAAATGTCCTTTCATAATTATGACTGTATACCCATAATACCCATAATATTTAGACTTTATTCTCGTATTATAACTTTTCTCCCACACTAATTTTCCAAAAATTGCAACTTTATGCTTTGTGATTTTTCTCATAATATTACGTTTTCTTTAATATTTTACCTTCATGTTACCAAAATTAAAGCGTTTATTCTCAGGAAATTGTGACTTCCTTTTTTCCCAATATTTTTACTTTATTCTTGTCAAATTCCTGCCGTTCCTGCCTGTTTTCTATTAAACAAAATATTTCAGCTTTCTTCTTCCTGTGAATATTACCTTAACTTTTCATATTATTGTGACTTTATTCCCATAATATTAACTTTTTCCCCAGCCTAATTTTCCAACGCTGGTGGCGGCTATTCATTGGGATGGTTTCTTTTTTCTTAAGGCAAGACACACACCATGTTGGGGAGTTCAGAGCAGCCCGGCATGATTCCTCGTGCCGTCGGTGAAGTCTTCCATCTGGTCAGCGGTCAGGATGAGAACGAGGGATGGGACTACTCCGTTGGCATGTCCTATTTAGAGATTTACAACGAGAAGGTATCTGCTTCTTTCCCTGCGTTGTTTTTCTTGTCCTGTGCTTGGGTGTAATGAAGTTTCCCTCACCCAGGTGCTAGATCTTTTGTCACCAAGTTCCCAGGATTTGCCAATAAGGGAGGACAAGGACAAGAACATCCTCATCCCCGGCCTCACTCACACAACAATCTCGTCCTTCTTGGATTTCGACCGGCAGTTTGTCCCGGCCAGTCTCAATCGTACCACGGCGTCGACCAAGCTGAACCAGCGCTCCAGCCGCAGCCACGCTATCCTCCTCATAAAGGTTTGCTCCGAGTGCGTTTCTACGTTGACGCTGGGTGGCTTGGGCTAGGAGCCCAGAACAGCATCTAAACAGGTCATGGCCTCTGTGCGGTAGGCCAGGATTTGGTAGCCGATGCTAAAATCGACCCTCTCTTGCAACACTCCCGCTAGCAACTGCCGGGCTTTCTGGGACTTTTCTGGGAGAGGTACAAACAGGAGTCAGCTCCACCCCCCCGCAATCTCTCTCTTGTCCTACAGGTCTTGGCTTTTTTGTCCATGCAGGTGGTGCGGACTCAACGCGGCCTTGCTCATCGCCAGCAAACGGGCAAGCTCTACCTGGTGGACCTGGCCGGCTCAGAGGACAACCGGCGCACCGGCAACCAGGGCATCCGCCTGAAAGAAAGCGGCGCCATCAACCTGTCGCTCTTCACTCTCAACAAAGTGGTGGACTCCCTCAACTCGGGCGCGTCTGCGCGCGTGCCCTACAGAGACAGTAAACTGACACGGCTGCTTCAGGACTCCTTAGGGGGCTCGGCGCACTCGGTCATGATCACCAACATCGCGCCCGAGTACAAGCACTATTTCGATACCTTCGGCACGCTTAACTTTGCAGCCAAGTCCAAGCTCATCGTCAACAAGCCCTTCACGTGTGAAACTGTGGCCGCGCAGCCGGGTGAGTCCATTTCAGACTTTATTGTATTGAGATCCTACGTAGTACAATACCTCTCCGCCTCTCCGCGGTTTGGTTTTCGCCTATCTCGGCTTTTAATTGTGACTTAAATGGAAAGTACTGTAGTCAGCTTGCATGGTGGTAACAAGAATCCAACAAGTCAGTTGAATTCATATTTTCCGGCACCAAAAGGTCTTTTGACAAGATGTGTACAATACTGCAGGGGTAGGGAAGCTACGGCTCGGGAGCCAGATGTGGCTCTTTTGGTGGCCACATGCGGCTCCTAAACACAACACTTACTTATTTTTGTTTACTTTTTTCTTCAGATATATGTAATATATATTGCTTTACGACAGGACGCTTTTATTTGTATTTACTTTAAAAAAAAAAGTATATCTCGCACGAAAATATATTTGAAAATATATGTCGTTCTTGGCTCTCTTTTAATATATTTATATATACATATACATATACATATACATATA